>JARQOD010000467.1:0-151379 GCA_033576555.1 Oophaga sylvatica
GCCGCGCCCAAACCGTGTCTTACCGCAGGGACTACCCGTAGGGTCCCCCGTTGAAACAAGAACTGTGGCTACGCAAACATTAATATCAGGCCAGACTTGTTCGAATGAGTCAAAAGATCTCGCGTCGTTCCAGCCCCGGGAGTGGAAACGTATTTAGAGTTGTAAAATGAAGACCGGTAGGACCCAGACAGGGGTTTACCGCATTCAAGAAATGTAAAAAGTTTGAGAATTTTGAAAATTGCACTTTATTGTCCTTTATGTACAGAATGTTACATAGTTTACATTTTAAAGAAATACCCGCTGGGTACCAGAAAAAGAATTTAGAAAGTTAAAGAATAAATGTTAATAATGTGCGTGTATCAAGAATGCCCGTTGGGTAAATACAGTTAAATTAAAGTGAATATTGAAATTGAATTTATATATGTGTCTTTAACCATGCCTGGACTGAGAGGCTGAGGATGGCCAGCCCAATAACTTGTCTTTGTAAATTTCGCTTCGTGCATTATTTGGTTTACATGAAACCATTGCATCACCTCTGAAGAAAACCCGTATGGTGTGGCCAAGGTGAGGTCGCGTCAGAAGCCTGCACCCACCCGGACCCACGTGGGGGGTTTTTTTGGTACGGGTCCTCCACAAGTATCTTTTATTTTGAGAATTCTTGATACTTTTGATACTTTTGATTCTTCATTGTACAAATTGAACGTTCAAGAACCTCACCTCCCGGAGGGAAGAGTTAAAATGTTGTTGTTAATGCAAAACAAAAATGTTTTCTTTTTTCTTTTTACAGCCCGGGAGTGCTTTTTTAATCAAGGGGGGATGTGTGGCCCAGCTACGCAGGCCACATAAAAATCCGGGAGAGTCACAGGAAGGAATCGCAACGCTTTGATTCATTCACTGTCATTCACACTTTCAACAACCCATCTGAGGTAAAGGGGGGGACAGTGCAAAGTGGTGCAGTCACCAACCTGGGGGGGGGAAGCGTGGAATTGGTTCCTGTTTCGACGGATCATTCAGTGTCTCCAGTCGGGACTTAGAGGATACTGAGGGTGCTCGCGAGCCCTAAGAAAGGGCCTCCTTGAAAGTTACAAGTGCTTAGTTAAAGGTGAAGCGGGCGAAGGGCGCAGTGGAAAGTTAGAGGATGCAACGGTATTGGATTACCTGCACTAAATTGCCGGATACCGGGTCCGAAGCGTTGCAGTGTTTCAAGCATATAACAAAAAACCGGAGCATTGGACAGGTCCGAGTGCACCCAAACCAATACTAACCGGAGTCAGGGAGAACGGGGACTTTGAGTCAAGTGCACGACAAAAGTAAGGACTTAGTTTTCACCACTTAGAAGGCTCCACCACAGTTCCGGCAGTACAGCTATTGGAAAGTGGGAGGGTTTAGAGTTAACTTCGCTTTCAGGCAAGTTTACTCACATTATATGAAGTAAAGAGAGGCCTCTAACCTGCTCGGGTTACCCGAATGTGCACTCTCCACCCCGCCACTCCCGGATCTGCTTGAACCATCACCAGTAAAAGGTTTTGAAAAGAAGCTGTATTTTGTGTGCGAATTCTTTCTCACTCTGACATCGCCCCCAAGACTTCCGGGCCAGTCTCACCGTGGGAGACCCACCATCTTGTGCCCCAAACATCCCCTGTGAAAGTCCTTATAACCGCGGTCCCAACTAACCAATCCACATGGCCGTCCAACTACCTACCTAAATATCCCCTGAAATATCTCCCCCATTGTATGAGCGCCCAGGGCCACGGACCGAGTCCCCTGCCAGTGACAAAATCCCTAGAATTTCATGGCTCGGTGCCGAGTACCCCATTGCCCTGGACAAGTGCGACACCACAGGTGCATCACACTCGGCATTAAAGCTGTGTTTTTACACCGTGTTTTTTTATGCGTTTTTTTCCAAAAATCAAAACCTGCTTTCTAATAGTAAAGAAGCAATGCCAAAAAAGCGTTTTTGCGAGTGTTTGCCGCTTTTTTGCTGCAATTTTTGGTGCATTTTTTCACTGCAATGTTTGTCAGGGTACATTTGTCTCTTGTGCTGCGTGAATTTAGTGATTAAAGCCAAATCTATTCTACTCATCAGGATTTGGCACCTAAAACCATAAAACCTGATACCGGTTTTTTGCAGCGTTTTTTTTTGCACCCACCCATGGATGAAAAATGCTGAAAGAAGTGACATGCTTTATTTTGCAAAAACACAGCTCTTTGACAAAACAGAAAAAAAAACCCACCAAGCTTGGCATCATTTCTGAAATCTCATGATTTTCTGGTACGTGAAACGCAGCTGAAATTTGCAGAAAAAAACCACAAAAGAACCTGCAAAAAAACTGAACATAGCCTTATGGTTTCTCGTGTTACGGAAGGGGTTAAGTACGTCCCTTTCTTATTTAAACTGCTTTTGGCTTTCCTTCATGCCAGCATAAATTACATCCCGGCCTGACTACCTGAAAAGGAGGTCTTGGAGAACTGTTGTGCTTTTTGAGGCTTGGGGATTTCCATTTGTTTGTGAGTGGCTCGACACATCATCAATTTTTTAAATAAAGAAAATAAAAGTTTAAATTTTAATCACTTGTTAGAGAAGGGAATACTTATGGAGCTTTAACTTATAGGTCTTCTGGTTATTAAAGTCCTCCTTCCTCCATAATCCCCATTATGTCTGTGTAAAAAAAAAAAACTGAATTCGAGCCAAAATTTTTTTTTTTTTGGGTTGAGGTTAGTTCAAAAAAGGTATTTTGGCTTTATGACCAAACACCATGAAGCTACAGGAAATTGCTGAGAAGAAGCACAAAAAAAAAATTTTGGGGAAAAAAAGATCCCGGTGGAAATTAGCTTGCTCCTTATTAAAACACGCCTGATCCAATACTGTTGACCCGGGAAAATTGCCAAAAAAAGGAAAAAAACACCACTGGGAGCTGATAAAAAATTGTAACTTTATTCCACTGGTTAAAAAAACATTGTCCAGACAATTAAAAAAAACCTTTGGTGGGAGGATGCGCGCCAGGGCCGCTCCAGGTTTTTAGGGCCCCCGGGCGAAAGAGCCCATGGGCCCCTTTAACCAGACCACGATTCTTAATACACAGATACTGCAGAGAAATATGGGTATAGTACAATGCCAAATACTTCACTTCTTACTTACATGACTGATATCTATTGTAAATTGTACAATAGCCAAAAAACCGCCAAATCCTCACAGGCCGAACAGACTGGACAGTAAGTCCCATAAATATTATGGGCACCACAGTCTCCCCCTCATCACCCATATAATACCCCCCAGCAGGATGTCCCCCTCAATAATGCCCCATACAGAATCTGGACCCAAAATAATGCTCCAACAGAATACTGGACCCAAATAATGCTCCATACAGGATACTGGTCCCCATAAATGCTCCATACAGGAACTGGTCCCCATAAATCTCCATACAAAATATCGACCTCCTTGCGCTGTAATGCGTTTGCACTTTCGGCTCAGGAAAGGGCGCGTGGAAAGACTCCCCATTATCATCATGATTTCCTCCTCTATCATCATTGCCTCCTTAATATCATTGTTTTTCCCCCTCCCTCATTGGCCTCCCCATTTATCAATGCCTGCCCTATCACACATTCCTCCCCACACATCAATGCCTGCCCATCACACAACTCCTCCCCATCATCAATGCCTGCCCATTATAATGGCCTCCCCATTATCATCATGCCTGCCAATCTCATTTCTCCCCATCATAATGCCGCCCATTACATCAATGCCGCCCATTACACATCTTCCCCCATCACACATCAATGCCTCCCCATTATCAGCAATGCCTGCCCCTTCAACACAGACAGCACACAACCTTCTACATACATACACACACACTACACACACACCCCACCACACACACACCCACCAAAGCCCCCGCACTACATACACACAGACAAAACCCACACACAAGAGACACACACACACTCTTACCCGTCCAGCGCCGCGCTCTCTGTCACCACCGGCCGCGAAAGAGTCATTCAGCGGCCTGCTGTGAAGGAAGCGCCGGCGCCCCCCGGAGCCCGGAGCGCGGCAGCGGAGGCACGGGAGAGGAAGTATTTTTGCCACTATGCCGGGCCCGACAAGCGGGGGGGGGGCCCAGTGGCGGCGCTGACACCGCTCTCCTCCGCTAAAGGAGGGGGGGGCCAAGGCATGGGCCCCCCCACCTGTCGGGCCCCGGCAGTTGCCCCGGTGTGCCGGGTGCCCCGCCCTATGCGCATTTGTTTTATGAAAAAAAATTTGTGCTGAAAGGTGTTGTGTTCTTATTTGTGAATGGAAAAAACACTTGGAATGAGTGTTTAAGGATTTATCATTCTAAAATAGTCCAAATTTTGTGCAATTTATAGAAAAAAAACTATCTTTCATCCTTGAACCATAGTACTGTATTTTGGACCTTTCGTCTTTGGCCAAAAAGACCCTAACTAAAAAGGTCTTGGCTTATTGGGAAAGAGGTGTACTTAAGGGGAAACATCTATGTAAGGTTCGTGTACATTTCCCGAAACTCAGTTTGTTTGTCAGCCAATTTTATTTCTGTCTTGTGCACTATCTTGCCTCACAAAATGGGTTTCCAGCTTGCATGTTCCCGCCTGATTCTCTCCTTTTGCTTCTTAAGCAGCCACACTGGAATCATGCTTCAGAATCAGCCTGCAGTGAACCTGTACCTGCTCCTAAACCTTGGACCTTGACTCCAGCTATTCCTACTGAGGAACTCTGAAGCCTTGTGGACTTGAACCCTGCTCTTTGAAAACCCACGTTGCTGTATTACGGAACAAGAGAAGATCCTGAACCTGTTGTGGAGAGTGATTGCTGAGCTTGGATTACTTGGCCTGCTGTTCTCCTGTTTTCTGTGTCTACAAACTGTGTGACTATTTTTGCAATTGTATGAAGTAATACAAGACTTTTATTCAAACCTTGTTCTTATTTTCATCGCACCCACACAAGACGCTATTGAACTGTTACATACATTACAAGATTCTGAAGCCAAAAACGTTAGTGCTGCGGGTTGGAAAGGTGTGTCTGCTGTTCTGTGGTATGATGTCCGGTTGTATTTCTGTGATACGTGGTTTGACTTCTCACAACCATTTCCAGGTGAGCTTCCCTTAAGTTTTTTTTTTTCTGCAGTGTTACCAAGGTAAACACTTTGTTTTTTTTTTTTTCCTTTTCTTTTTTGTCTGCTGAACGTGGATATAATGTCCGGGTGAATTTCTGTGATGATAGTGGTTGTGATTCCACAACCATTTAGGTGAGCAGTTTCCCTTAATTTTTTTTTTCTCTCTGCAGTGTTACCACAGGTAAACATATTGTTTTTTTTTTCCTCCTCTCCTCTTCTTCCCGTACTCCTGTCTTAAAAGATCGGAAAATGGAGGCCCCAAAAGGAACTTTGCGGAGTGACTATAATATCCTTCCAGATTTGCAGAATTAAAGACCCGTTTTTCAAGCCTACAGGACCTTAATCACAATTTGCAATTTTGGACAGACGCCCAGGAATTTGCGGGCAGGATTTGAGGTTCTAGAAGAGCGAGTCCAGCTCCTGCCGTAGCCCCGATTCTGGGATTCCCAAGTTGCCCCTTTTCCGTTTGGCGGTGAACGTGAGAAATTCAGGGGATTTTTAATCAATGCAACTTTTTTTTTCTGCACTGCTTCACAATTTCCCACTGAACGATCTAAGGGTGTTACTATAATTATGTTCTTACCAACAAGGCTTGTGTGGCAAACCCCTGATTGAGACGAGGATATTGTTTGAATCCCTTGATGCTTTTATTTTCAGCCATGGGGAGGTGTTGATGACCCCAATCGAGGGCAACACTGGGCATGTTAGCTTTGCCCAAGGTAAGCACTCGGTAGCTGAATAGCCTTGGATTTCAGGAGATGGCCCTTGATACCACCTGGGACAGTTCCGCCAAAAAATTATTTTTCGAAAGGGGTTATTCCACGATTAAGGTTAAATTGCTCGGCCGACCCCCCACTGGTTGGTGACTTTTTACTACCATCCTATTGATACCGTGACTGAACCAGGCAAGAGAGATGGTTCGAAAGAAATCGCACTAACCTTTTCCTCCTTCCTTCCAGCTAAGGAACCTTTGAGTAGATTACACGGGAACCAAACCTGAACCCATGAGGTAACTCTTTTACAACAAACGGGTTATTATCACGCAAGGGGAAAACGTTTTAAGAGAACTTTTTCTATTGTGGTAAGTCGGGCACTTCATATAAACGCCCCGCCTTTCGAAGACTACGCAACTCTTATTGGAGTGTTTGCGGGGGGATCTGTCAGGTCCGAGCCTCAGGCTCCAGAAGATCGCAGCAACAGATCTTGATTTTCGGACTTAAACTCCGTTACCTCCGAGGACGTTGAACGTGTAAACCTGCCATTTTTCAAGTTTCCTCAGCGGGTCCCAGCTGAGTTTTAAGAAAAACCCTTTCTCAATTCTTTCTTTCCCATCAAACCGGGTTTGACTAGTTGGGTGCTAGCTTTCTATATCGATCAGGGGCAAGTGGAAATTTTATGGATTTTCCTTTGCTCTGAAACAGGGGATACGTTCAGTGAAGAAGGTACTCCAGTACAGATGGAAACTGTGGATGGTCCCTGCTGACCCTGGACCAGGGATCAGGAAAAGACCTTTGAGGGTCTTATGGGTAAAGCCATCAAGAGAAACTGTCCTTTTGCTTATTTTCTCCCCACTTTCCCATTATTCTAGGCACCTGGCTGCAGGCTCAGAATCCTACCATTAACTGGGAGACCAAAGGAATTACACTTTCCAGAAAACAGATGATCCAAAAGTTTGCTTGCTTGTTCCAAAGGAACCATGTCGTCCCGAACTACCAGCGTAACCAGGACTAGTGGATTTATTGACAAGAGAACGGGACCACTTCCCCTCCCTCCATATGATTGTCCATGAATTATTTGCCTACAAGTACCTTTTGGTAAGATTACCCCCGGCGGGCCCGAGTAAAGGCTTTAAAAAAAAAAGGATTACATAGACGAAAATCTACCAAGGGCTTCAACGCCCCTCTTCATCTCCCCGAGGGCACCCATCTTTTTGTAAGAAAAGATGGATCCTGAGCCGCGTAGACTATAGGGAATCAAATAAGGTTACTATTGAAACCGTTATCATTCCTTTAATCCCTGGTTATTGGAAGAGTGCGACATGCCAAAATTTTCTCTAAAATAGATCTTCGTGGGGCCCCATAAAATTATCCGTTTGACCTGGGGTGAATGGAAGCGCATTTCAGGCACGCTATGGAACTTTGAAATCTATTAGCCTTTTGGTCGAGTACCGCCCCAGCCACTTTCCAACATTGGTGAAGACATCTTCAGGGATCTCCTAGATACATTCTGGTAATTTTTTGGATATATTCTAATTTTTTCTAACTCCACAGAGGAACATCATGACATGTGAGAATGGTCTTGGAACGTCTAAGACAAAATCATCTTTACATCAAACTTGAAAGTGTGAATTCCATAGACCGAAATTCAATTTCTGGGTATGTACTGTCTACACAAGGAATAGTATGGATGGAAGCAAAACCCAAGCCATCAAGGATTGGCCAAGTCCTAGAAATGTGAAGGAGGTACAGCGCTTCATCGGGTTTGCCAACTTCTATAGACGTTTCATTAGAAATTTCTCTGAGGTAGTGTCACCTATCACCCAACTTACCCGGAAGAGTCTAGGTTCTCCTGGACTCCCCAAGCCCAGGAAGCATTTTCCCGTCTAAAAGATAAATTTACCACCGCACCTATCTTAGTACATCCCAACCCCGAGCTTGCCTTCATAATAGAGGTGGATGCTTCAGACTGTGCCGTTGGAGCTATACTCTCTCAGAGAACAGGTGAGAAGAATGTCTTGCATCCCTGTGCCTTCTTTTTCCCAGCAGTTGTCTTCGGCTGAGAGGAACTACGATGTGGGCAATAGAGAGTTGTTGGCCATTATTGCCGCCTTCAAAGAATGGAGACACCTTGTTCAGGGAGCTGCACAGCAAATAGTCGTCCTGACAGACCATCGTAACCTTGAGTTTATCAGGTCGGCTAAGTGCCTGACTCCTCGCCAGGCTCGCTGGAATCTTTTCTTAAACCAATTTAATTTTATCATTTCTTATAGACCAGGATCGCGCAATGGAAAGGCTGATGCACTCTCTAGGATTTACTCAGCAGAGACACGTCCAATTACTCCTCCTAAGACTATTCTTCCTGATTCTAGATTCCTGGGAGTGATTCATAATCAAGACCTACTTAAGGACATCAAGGAAGCATACCATGCGGATTCCTTTTTGGCACAACCCCCAAGGGACGTAAGTCTTGTCTTTAAGAATGGTGTGTGATTCAGGGACAACGCCTGTATATTCCTGAAACAGTCAGATTGAGAGTATTGCAACTCATTCACGATTCCAAGATAGCTGGGCATAGAGGAATTCTAAAGACACAGGAATTTCTCTCTCGTTTCTTTTGGTGGCCCACTTGCAGGAAGGATGTTTTAAACTATGTCACTTCATGTGAAGTCTGTGCAAGATGCAAAACACCTCGCTCCTCACCAACTGGTCTGTTACAGCCTCTTCCCACCCCGTCCCGCCCGTGGGGATCCATTTCTATGGACTTCATTGTGGAGTTACCAACCTCTCAAGGGAAGAACAACCATTCTAGTGGTGGTTGACCGTCTAACAAAGGCAGCTCATTTTATCCCTTGTGTCGGCTTACCCACTGCAAAACAGACATCAGATTTGATGATTAAAGATGTGTTTCGCTTACATGGAGTACCGGATGAGGTTATTTCGGATCGAGGGGTGCAATTCACTTCTAGGTTTTGGCAAAATTTCTGTGCAGCATTGGACATTAAAGTAAACCTTTCTTCTGCTTTTCATCCCCAGACTAATGGACAGACCGAACGAACCAATCAAACCCTGGAGCAGTATCTCCGCTGCTTTATCTGCCACCTACAGGATGATTGGGTGGATCTACTTCCATTAGCTGAGTTCTCGTATAACAACTCTCAGAGTGCCTCCACTAAGCAGTCTCCTTTTTACTCTAATCTAGGTTATCATCCTAACATTCTACCACGATTTCCCATAGAAACGCCTTTACCAGCAGTGGCTGAAAGAATCACGTCTTTACAGAAGAATATGGATCTTCTAAAGGAGAATCTGGAATCGGCTCAGGAAAGGTACAAGAAAGCAGCAGATAAATTTCGTAAACCTGCACCAGCTTTCAAGGTAGGAGACTTGGTCTGGCTGTCAACCAGAAATCTTAAGTTAAGGATTCCATCGTCTAAGTTGGGACATAAGTACATTGGACCCTATAAAATCAGTAAAATTATAAGTGCCGTTGCTTGTCGTCTTCAACTGCCCAGAACTATGAGAATTCACCCTGTCTTTCATGTATCCCTACTAAAGGCTGCGACACCCAATACGTTTCCTGGACGTTCTTCTCCTTGCCCTGACCCAGTGCTAGTCGATGGTCAGGAAGAATTTGTGTGGAAAGGATTTTAGATTCCAGGTTGTATAGAAATCAGTTACAATATCTGATTAAATGGCAGGGCTACCCAGTGGAGGACAACTCATGGGAACCAGTCAATAACGTTAATGCTCCTCGCTTGCTCCGTCAGTTTTATCAGAGGTACCCACACAAGCCTGGCCTGAGGTCATCCGGAGGTTGTCCCTAAGGGGGAGTAATGTAAGGTTCTGTGTACATGTTCCTGAAACTCAGTTTGTTCGTCAGCCATTTTACTTTCTGTCTTGCTGCAGCTATCTTGCCCTCAGTCAAAATGGAGTTTCCAGCTTGCATGTTCCCGCCCTGATTCTCTCCTTTTGCTTCTTAAGCAGCCACAGCTGAGCAATCAGTGCTTCAGAATCTAGCCTGCAGTGAACCTGTGACCTGACTCCTAAAGCCTTGGACCTTGTACTCCAGCTATTCCTACTGAGGAACTCTGAAGCACTTGTGGACTCTGAACCCTGCTCTTTGAAAGACCCACGTTTGCATGGACTTACGGTAACAGAGAAGAAGATCCTGAACCTGTTGTGGAGAGTGATTGCTGAACTTGGATTACTCTGGCCTGCTGTGTCTCCTGCTTCTGTGTCTGCAAACTGTGTGACTATTTTTGCCAACTTGTATGAAGTAATACAAGACTTTCTATATCAAACCTGTGTCTCATGTATTTTCATCGCACCCAAGCACAAGACGCTATATGAACTGTACTACATACATTACACAGTAGTTGTTGTTTATGAATGTGTTAGAGATGGTTTCTGAGCAGAGGCTTCCTCTGGTGGTTACAGACAGTACTGAACCTTTCAGCGAGGAGTGGCAATCTGGGTTCACTGACTGGTCTGATATAAGGGAGGTTCCCTCCCATGATGGTTGCCGGTGATCAATTGTTCTTGTCTCAATTGTGGTTCCTGGTTCATTTGGAAGTTTGCTGGAGTCTTGCCTGCATCTCCTGCTTTCAGATAAGATATTTTTTGCTTTTCTTTTTGTGCTTGCTTTTTGCATTGTTTTCTGCACTTTTGTGGAGGTCAGCCAGGTCCCCTCCTGGGGCCTGAGCTCCTCAAAGTTTATTGCAGCCACTGTTATTTGCTCATTTGCTTTTTCCTGTTTTTTTTCAGCGGCTGCGGCTTGGTTTTTGTTCACACTGAGATCTGATTTTGTGGGTGGCGAAATCGTGTGATCTCAGTATTTTTGCAATCAGAATTGTTGGATTTTTGTAGGGTTTTCTGGTTGCAGAAAGTAATCTCTCCTGTCCTATCCTATTTAGTCAGCTTGTGGCCCCAGCGTTTGCTCAGTCTATTTTCTGCCTATGTTTGTATTTTCATCTTGTCTAACCACCATTATATGTTTGGGGGCTTCCTATTTACTTTGGGGATCTGCTCCGGGGCAGATAGCTTTCATCTTTCTGCCTTTAGGTGTAGTTATCAGGCTGTGACGAGGCGTCTAGGATCAACGTAGGAACACTCCACGGCTACCTCTAGTTGTGTCGTTAGTTTAGGAATCTGCAACCCATCAGTTACCAACATCTCAGGTGTTCGGCTGCCCTGCTGTTGTTTCCTGTCCTCCTCAGCTACCGAAACATAACAGTTGAGGCTCACATTTCTGGCACAAAGTAAGCAAGTTAAAAAGGTGGCTCAGGTGGCTGATGGCCGAGCAACGTTCAACCGTTTGCTCCCATTAGTCGACTGAATGAATGTGACATAGAACAGGCTTGTATCAAGGCTAATCAGTCATGTGGACTCAATATTGAATCTAGCTTTGGGATAAATTAGGGAGTGAAATCAGAAGGAATATTAGTAGTGATGAGCGAGCGTGCTGGGATAAGGCGTTACACGAGCATGCTCGTGTGCAAATCGAGTGTCTTCGGTGCGCTCCAAAAATATGTTCGAGTCTCCACGGCTGCATGTCTCGAGGCTGTTGGACAGCCGCTACATATGCAGGGATTGCATGTTTGATAGGGTCAGTAACAGTAGAAGCAGGAAGAAATGAACTTCAGAATACGGCCGGAATCTAATGAACTCTGTTGGTCAGAGCAAGGGTCGTGGATGAGAATCCCTATAAAGTCTAGAACACATGGACATTGGCTTACATCCATGGTGTTTACCAAGCACCAGCCCTTTAGCAAGTCAGGACAATTAGTCAATGAAAAGGGCGAGCCAGAATTATTCCTAACAAAGAGCGAAAGTGACTAATGAATAAGAATATATTTTTTTCTCTCTAAAATTTTGACTCATGTGCTACAGCCCTCCAAAAATATGCAGTAGTAACATCTTAATAGCACATCAAAGTGTTCAATCTATGGCAAATATAGATGATCAGACTGACCTTGTAGAGCAGTGTCTCCCAAATCCCATCCTCACGGTCCGCCAACACATCATGTTTTCAGGATTACATTGCTATTGCACATGTGAGAAAACCTGTGGCAATTTCTGTAATTCCATTTAATGTGCAACACTTCAGAAATCTTGAAAACATGATCTGTTGGAGGCAGTGAGGACTGGAGTTTGGGAAATACTGTTGAAACACATCAAGGGCACCACTCATGGTCTCAGGCTCCAGCACACAATTATGGGCCACCGTCCAATGCCAAAGGTTCAACGGAAGACAACCCCTACAGGAGATGACTTTGGAGCTGATCACTTATTATTAGGGTTTATTCCTTATTGGATGATTTGGTCATAATCTATCAGAACTTATCGATGATATGTGATACTGTGCACGTGTCCTGTGTAGTTGGACGATGGACCCAGACTATCTGGGGGGGTAAGTATATTGGGAAAAAAATAGATGTTGGGGTCTAAGCCTCACATCTTATATATAACACTGAAAACTATATGATAAAATAGTATCTCCATTAAAACTTATGAAACAAAAACACTGTACAGGAACTGAAAGACGTTCTTGAGAAAAAGGTTTAACCACTAAACTTGTACATGTTCTCTGTAGCACAGATAAGCATTGCCTTGGGTTCTGGTAACACTTCCTGATAATCGACTGTGAGTATTTGCTCTTTTTAGCAATAATTTTTATTAGGATTTATATAGACAAAGGAAACATGAGGGTAATGAGAGAATTATAATAGCTGTACGAATGGAGTTGTAGTATAAAAGTAATCTGTAGGCAATTAAAAATGACATGGGACTTGATATAAACTTGATATAAACTGTACCAGTAAATCTGGGTTTGATGGAGATCACATTGAGGTCATCAGAATAAAACAAGGGTGAGAAGGGAAGGTGAGATCCATCAGACTGGGCAATTGTGGGTGGAAACTCAAGCAGACAATTGTGTATGTGAGATCCTACACGAACATATACACTAGAATATATCCTGCTGGTCCAGAAAAAATAGATTTTTCATGTGGCTTCTTTTGATCACTGGAAACGGAGATTGTTCTCCCAAGCCACAAGCAATTGTATCGTTATCTGTCGAGAAAACATAAGAAATAGAATTTTGTGAAAACTTCGGCACATGGGAATCACATTCATTGATGAGGGCTTCCCAAGGGTTTTTGGAAATATTATAACTTGCTAAGGAGTAGATCGGTAAATAGTTTCTAATCCTTAATCTTTTGACCTTCGGACAGGTCCACCAGATGTGAAACATGTCAATGTAGTGGTGTAACTTCTAAAACAATTAAGAGGAATACCCAGGGAGTACATGGAAACTGTGAGCTTGATAGGTTCTCGAAGGTTGGTTTCTCTGACTAAAGTTTTGAGAATGACTTTGGGGGAGTAGGACCATTGAGCCTACTGTAAGGCTGACCCTAAATCTGATTCCCATTTGTACACCTTAGATGTGTACAGAAGGGGGTGTGGATCAAGTGCCAATGTTTCAACAAAAGTTGTTGTGACTTTGTTATGTGTTTTATGGTTTATAAAACATGACAATCTATTGTGCCCTTTATATATATAGTTTGTAATGTTGGAGTGTGAATAGGCAACAACTTGTCAAACTGAGAATAAACCCTTTAAAGCCTGATCTAACAATCACACATTTCTGTATAATATATTGTAATATTCATGTTTTTCACGTTGTTTGTTTCTGAGAAGGAATGTTCTGATTGTTTTTTTGTGTCTTTTTTTCCATCCTGCAGTTTCTAACCATGGAACATGAAGTATTTGAAAACTTCTGTTATGAATTCTGGGATTTATTACATTCTGAAGATCTAAGAGCCTTATCTCATAGCACAGACCATCCAACCCCTATCCAATTTGTCAGCTTTGTGCTCTCCATAATTACTTGTATCATCGGATTTGCCGCCAACCTCCTTGTCATCTTCATCACTGGATTCTTAACGAAGAAGAACAAATATAAAATCTGGTTCCTGAACTTGGCTTTGGCAGATTTCGCCTTTCTTCTGTTTCTACCCCTCAAGGCTGTGTCTATATTAAGAGGAAGATGGCCATTTTGGCCAATTGTGTGCAAATTCTACAACTTCCTTACCTTTGTTAATATGTACGCCAGTATTTACATCCTCACAGTGCTGACTATTGATCGCGCCTTGTCCGTCGCAAAACCAATATGGCACCTGAAGTTTCATTCTCAAAAATTTTGCTGCTTTATGTGCACCAACTGGGTTTCATCGGCTCTATGCAGTATTCCAGCCACCATCTATAGTGATGTACATGAAGACCAGTGCACCCTGTCCTACTATGACACTTCTCTTGTTGCAAACGTATTAAGTTACAGATTAGAAGAAGATGAGGTGTTCGATGAGCCAAGAGAAAACTGCGAAAATCGCTCACACTTTTCAGACTCCGAAAGAAGTGAGATAGTCACAGAATGGAGGGAAAGGACTGTTACAACAGAGCGTATTGTCGTGCCGCTTGGAGTGGTTGGTTATGTCATCCCGCTGTGCGTAATCGTTTCCTCCAACATCATCATTGCTTTCCGTGTTAAGAATTCCAGGATGGTGGCAACTTCCAGACTCTACAGATTGGTGATTATTGGAATTATGAGTTTTTTCTGTACCAGAACTCCATATGTTTTGAGCTATATCACTTTCTTGGTGACGGTCTACACAATGAATATGATGTTGTGGTATAAACTATCTGTCATTTTGCCGCTGTTATTCACCATATCGGCTACTAACAGTTTACTAAATCCAGTAATTTATGTTCTAGTAATAAAGCAAGCAAGAAATGAACTTCTTCATTTTTTGGGAAGAAGTAGATTGAGAATGTCACAAAGGTATTCAACATCTTCGTCTACTCATCACTACAATGCGCCTGCGCCTGCTGATCCAATGGTGTCTGCCAGGACGCTAAGTGATGACAATCGTGCTGTGGTTCTTTGACACGATTTTCAGGAATCGTTGTAAAATTGGAAAAATAAAGTACTTTTTTTACCATGGTTTCTGGAAATCGTAGCAAAAAATATGCAACGCGATTGCATGCGTGAACCTACCCTTATTTTTGCTATAACTGAACAATAATATGATATTTCAGGTTTCTGAGTCTCTAAATAAAGGTCTGTTCACAACTATGTTTTCAATTACTACAGTATTTCCAAATAGCACTATTTTTTGTTGTCCTGTATCATGTATATGTGTGACTGCGTATGAAGTGTATAGTTGCCTCTTTTGCATTTTTGTTATATTGTCTTGTGCTACAAGTTGTTCTGATGCCAGTAGGGTGATTCTCAGCAAAGTTATATAAGATACTGATTACTCTGTAGGTGCAGCCAGAGTGTGTCTGATGGCACGTGGCATGCTAAAGGAGGCTATTATAGTTACAGATTGGAGACGTAGAAGATTCAGATGATGTAAAGGGAAGAGTTCAGATGGTCTTTGTGTTGTGCCATTGGAGCTGCAGTTGATCTGCAAGCAAGTTAACGCAGAGACCTGATCCACATTAGAGAATTCATTTGTGCTGGAAAATAGTGGTGACTTGGACATCAGAAGTGATAATGGATTGGATTTTGGGAATGGTGGGATTGTAAGAGAATTGAGCATGGTGTTGGAAATTGTAAGGTCGGGACCGCCGCCATCTTGTATAGGGCCTATACCAGCCTCCATTTTGTCGGTTCACAGAGCCACAGACTGCTAACTACACAGGGCCTGTTAGCATATCCAGTACGACCGGTTTTGATGTCCACTATGAATCAAAAGGGCTTTAGTATGCTAATTAGTTTAGGCCAGTGTCTGAATAAGATGGTCATTAGTATGTTAAATAGCTCAGACTCAAGCCAGTATTTCCTGCTCCATATGAATTGCAGGCCAGTTAATATGCGTGCTTCAAAGCAAAGAGGAGGGGCCTAGCAGGTTTAAGAACTGTAGCCATGAACAGGCTGTTCGCAATCCATTTTCTCACAGCAGCAAGAAGCACAAGGGACAGATTTGATTTGCCTTGCCAAGGGAGCAGCAGCACATGCTTTGGGGACTGTCCAGCAACTGAAGACTGTTACCTGGGGACGGCAGAGCTCCCTGCCTCCCCATGACCATACAACCCAGTAATATTGATCTCTAGCTAATACCTCTAAGCCTTGTATCATTATCGTTGTATTTTACTCTGACTGCAAATCCATTGTAATTACGTTGTATAGCTTTACTGTATATTTCTGTAAGTATCTAGTGCGCCCTTAAGGCAATTAAACCATAAAATTAATCTTGGGCTGATGCTTTTACTCTGATTACGAATCTTAGAATACCCAGTGGGTAACAGGGCACCCTCCCCGGCGGCCATTTGCTCTAGGTGCAGTTCCCTTACTGACCTGAGAGACAAAGGGGGTGCCGGAGAGCTGTACCTGTGGAGTTACGTCCCATTGGTGACGTGGGAGGAAAGGGGTCGTCCCTCACATTTGGTAGCGGCGGTGGGATCAGAAGCTGTGATACCCGGGCTACCGTGTGGCGGTCGGCTTAGTTCCTCACAATTGGTGGCAGCAGTGGGATCAGAAGCTGTGATACCCGGGCTACCGTGTGGCGGTCGGCTTAGTTCCTCACAATTGGTGGCAACGGTGGGATCAGAGTAATAGTGTGCGTGGGACCCCTACTCCCAGACACTAGAGACTACCAGCGGTACTTTCACTGCTGGGGTCTTAAGGTCAGCCCAGCACTAGACGGTCAGAGTGTAAATATAATAAGTTGTGTGCAAGGTCAGGGTTGCAGCTGTGTCAGTAACCAAAGGTTCCCAAGATGGCGGAAGGCACCAGGAGTAGGGCCAAGGGGGAGGCCAATGCTGTGGTCTATGAGGGGTTCGATACCGATGAGGGGGAGCTCAGCCAGGGCTCCCCAAGGAGCCCGACCCCCGTGCTCAGTCTCACAGTGGACTGTCCACCCCCTGCCCGTCCCAGCCTGTCCAGATCGGAGGCCCTTTTCCAAGCGGCTATGGCACAGCTCGAGGCTGGTAATGACGCCGCCTATGACCGACTCCTGGTGGCGGCAGAGAAAGCAGCAGAGCGGAGCAAGCAGCGGCAGAGAGAGCAGCGGAGCGTGAGCATACAGAACGCCGTGAAGCTGCGGAGCGCAGGCACCGACTGGAGATGGCTCAGCACGGGCCCCCGCTGGGCGCTCCAGCCCCGCCGGAGAGCTGTACCTGTGGAGTTACGCCCCATTGGTGACGTGGGAGGAAAGGGGTCGTCCTTCACATTTGGTAGCGGCGGTGGGATCAGAAGCTGTGATACCCAGGCTACCGTGTGGCGGTCGGCTTAGTTCCTCACAATTGGTGGCAGCGGTGGGATCAGAAGCTGTGATACCCGGGCTACCGTGTGGCGTCGGCTTAGTTCCTCACAGAAATCCTCACATGAAAAGAAGTCTCAATATCTGAATGGACCATAATGTACAGAGGTGCTAGATCTTTTATTGGTTGCAATAGTTTACCGTTTACTCTGTTTTGGTGAAGATTTTGTACTATGTCCTTTATTTTTAAGTGCACGTATCTGCTGGTCACACGGTTGACATTGTCAGTGTACAGCATTTGATTGACATTTGTGTGCGCTTTTGCCTTTTATGGAGTATTCAGGGAGCTTACAAGTCATCACTTTTCAGTTAATAGGCGTGAGACATGCAGAAGGTGCAGAGAGGAATAGGAGAAGAAGCTGTGTGACAGAAATAAATGCCTGCATTAAAGCTAGCTAGCAAGTGGGAGTGAGTAGCATTTGCTATTAAGGTGCTCAAACGCAGGGATTAATAAGGATCACAGAGGCGCATGAAAAAAGCCACAACCTGGGCTTCAGTTAGTGTTGTTGGTCCGAGATGGAGGAGACCATGTGAGAGTATGGCCTTTAGAAGAAGGTGAGGATTGCCATCTCAGAAAGGAGCACAGAGGTTTATTACTGAATGCGACACCAGATTTATAAGTTGTTAACTGGCAAAGAGGCGTAAGGAGTATTCACGTCAGAAGAATCTTTAAGCTAATGTGTGCCTGTGAAGAGTAGTGCCACACCAGAGAAAGCAAGGAGACTGGTGCTGATGTGTGAAGGACCAAGACACAGTATTAGAGACGGATAAGAGGCAAAAGTGTGCAAAGCTCCAGACAAGTTAAGGCAATCTAGCCACATGTAAAGAGATGGGTTGTGACCAGCAATGTAAATGGGTGCTCAGAGGATGAAAAATAGTAAATTTAATATATCTAAAAAAAAGACTGAAAAAACAGGCACATTCTTTAATAATATATAGAAGGTGTGGGGCACAAAGCCCCTGCCAGCTCACCCAACTTTTTCACCGGAGCACGGAGCCACGAAGTCCTGACCAGGATATGGATTCGTAGAGAAAAAAGCAGTTGCAGTCCAGCTTCTTAGAAGTCAAATTCTTTATTTCCAATATGATAAAACATCACAGACGGTGTCCTCCAAAAGTGTACATCAAACAGAAAAGGTGACAACTAGTAAAACAGCGACGCATTTCGACCACCAAGGGTCTTTGTCAGAGCGTCGCTGTTTTACTAAGTGTCACCTTTTCTGTTTGATGTACACTTTTGGAGGACACCGTCTGTGATGTTTTATCATATTGGAAATAAAGAATTTGACTTCTAAGAAGCTGGACTGCAACTGCTTTTTTCTCTACATTCTTTAATAATATTGTTTGATACAAAAAGAATGCACAGAAAATGTGATGTGATTGTCGCAAGTGTCAATAAACCGTCACAAGTTGTAAACCCTCTGCCACAAGTGTCAATTGTTTGCCTCTTTTCAAGGCATCCTGTTACCTCTTGTAAGACTATTCAAACCAGTTAGTTCATTGTCTAATGTAAGACTGTGTCACAATTTACCCTGTTGCCTGTGAGTAAAGTTATTGGAATGAGCAGTCAGATATTTGGTTCTCCTGTACTTTAGGTCCACAGGTAGGGTTCCACTCCAGTACCAAGGACAGTGAAAACTTGGCACACTTTATGAAAGCCATTGACTGATTTTTTAGTAGTAACAATCCAAAACAAATCATCACAATTCGTCTTTATACAGGTAGAAAATTTCATCAGAAGACGGATTGTAATTGTAGAGAATAGAATAAGCAAGAAGCGCTGGTAATCTAGTGTGGGACGCTGTGGACACACCGTGGACATTAATGTCCACAGTGCTTCATGCTGTGTAATTTCAGATGAGCGAATCTGAATTCTAGAATAAATTTGGTGCAAATTGAATCTACCAAGATGAGATTACAAAAAAAAAATCTTATACTACTTCTCCCACTGCTGCCTCTGGACTTTTGATCAGCTCTTTTGTCTTCTCTCTTCTAACTTCTTCTCATTCTGGGCCTCTAAAGCTGCAGTTCTTCACTAGACTAGATGCAGTGGCGGACATAGAAACAAGAGCTCTTTGCATTGCATTCACCTCTCCCACAGCATCCATCACCCAGGATCCAGGACATCTTCAGAGGGTGGCGATGCAAAAAACTACAGTGCTGCCCCCTGATGATGTACTGTTCCAGGAGGGACGATGGAGGCTGCAGAGAAGCGAGTGCAGCCCCGGCCTTCTGTGAAGTCACATTTGAGATGTCTCTTAAGCAAAAAGTCAGGAAGTACAGTAAAAAAAACACATTTCCAGATAAGATAAATAGGGAAAAGTGTAGGGAATTGTGTAATGAAGAAAATTACAAAAAAGGTGTAAGACAGATAGTTAGAAAATACCATTAGGTGCGGGACCACCTCTTTAGGCTTAGTAAGAGTCATAATACTCTTAAGTGGTCATGCATAAGGAAGTTCCATATATCTGGTTAAACTGCATATTATGTTAAAACCAGCATTCATTTGAAAAGCTGAAAATAAAATTATTTCTGATTTAAATAAACGTTAAAGCAGTTAATTTAGCATTCAGCACACCAGACACAAATGTATACTGCAAGAAGATGCAACCTCTGATGTAAATAATTCCCATGTGCTACAGCACATTTGGTGGAAGATGCGGGCAATGTATGAAAAAATTGTTTGCGATAAGGCTCTTATCACTGTGAATGTGAAAATTAACTCCTGAATATAAACATATACTGTCTTCATGGTTCCAAGATTGTCATGTGACAGACAACTGGAATTAATACTCCTGTGTAACATTTTCTTACATTTCATCTAGATTATATCGTAACCTTTTCTAGATAAATTAGTGTAATTGTGAGTAATAAATATATGGTGTCCATAAATGGATGTTTCTTACTTATATTTGTAAATAGGTCTTAGCGAGCAGGAATTACATTCAGAACTTAGGTCTGGTTGAAGGTCAAATATACAAGCGAGGTCAATAACAGAAGAGGAGGAATAATTAATACTTACGTCAATAGATTTCAAGAACTTAAAGAATCTTATAGCTTATAGCCAGAGCCATGTAGGACTGTCCCTTATAAAATCCAGGGCACATGGGCATTGACTGAAATGGTTAGTATTAAATATACACTGGCCCTTTAATAAGTTGTGAATTCCGTGCATACAGCATAAATGCTGAGGGACAGCACCGACCGTGCTTAGGATGGAACAAGATTATTAATAGCACCAAGTTCAAAGAAAATGTAATTAGTTCTCCCCCAATCAGAAAAGTTTAGTTTTACTATTTTTTTTTGTTACTAGTTAAGACACAATTTCCAGTGATTCAGCACGCAGACTGCTTGGGAAAAAAGGCTTAACCATCAGAACATAGCTTGCACGTAATATCTTTATCCTTTGCTAAAAGAGTTAAGAATTGGCTTGGGATTCAATGAGACATTTGATAATCTGCTGTGAGTATATATCATTGTTACTGTTAATAATTTGTATAACTTTAATTTTATTTTATAAGTAAATGTATATATCCTGGTGTGATAACTGTACTTTGTAGCATCCCTCCCAGTTACCCTATCCAGTGCCTCTATCATCCATTCTGTTCCATTCACTATCCTAAATCGCTGCTTTCTGTACTCTTGCCTCATGTACACTACAGACCAAAAGTTTGGACACACCTTCTCATTCAATGATTTTTCTGTATTTTCATGACTATGAAAATTGTAGAATCACACTGAAGGCATCAAAACTATGAATTAACACATGTGGAATTATACATTACACTTTACAAAAAAGTGTGAAACAACTGAAAATATGTCTTATATTCTAGGTTCTTCAAAGTAGCCACCTTTTGCTTTGATTACTGCTTTTTACGCAGAAAAGGTGAACGGATGGACTCTACATGCCTGGTTCCCACCGTGAAGCATGGAGGAGGTGGTGTGATGGTGTGGGGGTGCTTTGCTGGTGACACTGTTGGGGATTATTCAAAATTGAAGCGGTGAGCGGTCCAGCTCACCCCAAACCATCTCGATTGGGTTCAGGTCTGGTGACTGTGGAGGCCAGGTCATCTGGCGTAGCACCCCAACACTCTCCTTCTATCTGTTAACAGATGTCTTATTCCAGAGAAATCCACATTTTCTTAATTTGTAAATGAGATCTTTGGGTGGGACAAAGATCTCCCTGAGGATCTGCCCCCAGAGCTTGTTTTAAATCAAAGGGGGAGATACCAGTGTGAGACCTGTAACTAACACAAGACAAGAGAACTGAACTATGTCTCATTGCAAACAAGTCTGCAGCGGCAGCTCTCACAGACTGGATTTTTCTGGAATAAGTCATTGGATTACAGATATCAAGGTATCATTTTATTCAGATTTCTATGACCTACGTGTCCATATAGACTGCTTAGGAGGGATGATCCTACTGATAGCTTCCCTTTAAGTGTTCGTCTCTACTTTATAGGGGAGTTTTTAGCAGTGGGTAAACTATAGAATCCAGAGATGTGACATTCAGACTTGACAAATTTTATGTGCCAGTGTTTTGAGGCAGTGTCGCGCCCGAGGGGCCATGGGGTACTCCGTACCGAGCCTGTTAACTTCAATGGGAGATGTCACGGCGGCGGTGACCCGGTCCGTGGCCCCAGGCGCTCACCAAAAAGGGGATATATATACAGGGGAATGACAAGTTTGTCGTAATGTTTCGTGACGCCACCTGTAGTATCTGGTCAGGGTGACCAGCGCTGCTGTGCAGGTCCTCTGGAAGGGATGGTGTTGTGCAGCTAGTTGGTAAACCTCCTACAGGTGAGGCTGTGTCCTTCCAGGGCAGATAGATGTTATATATTTTAGGAATGGTGCTGAGGAATGTAGCAGATAGAGATGTGTGTCGCTGAAATAATTCTAGGAAACAGTCCAAGTGCAGTTTCAGGGTTTTTACTCACAGTCTGTTGCATGCAGTATAGATGCAGTACAGATGCCCGCCTGGACTCTACATGCCTGGTTCCCACCGTGAAGCATGGAGGAGGTGGTGTGATGGTATGGGGGTGCTTTGCTGGTGACATTGTTGGGGATTATTCAAAATTGAAGCGGTGAGCGGTCCAGCTCACCCCAAACCATCTCGATTGGGTTCAGGTCTGGTGACTGTGGAGGCCAGGTCATCTGGCGTAGCACTCCAACACTCTCCTTCTTGGTCAAATAGCCCTTCTACAGCCTGGAGGTGTGTTTGGGGTCATTGCCCTGTTGTAAAATAAATGATGGTCCAACTAAACGCAAACCGGATGGAATAGCATGCCGCTGCAAGATGCTGTGGTAGCCATGCTGGTTCACTATGCCTTCAATTTTGAATAAATCCCCAACAATGTCACCAGCAAAGCCCCCCACACCATCACACCACCTCCTCCATGCTTCACGGTGGGAACCAGGCATGTAGAGTTCATCCGTTCACCTTTTCTGCGTGCAAAGCAGTAATCAAAGCAAAAGGTGGCTACTTTGAAGAACCTAGAATATAAGACATATTTTCTGTTGTTTCACACTTTTTTGTTAAGTGTAATGTATAATTCCACATGTGATAATTCATAGTTTTGATGCCTTCAGTGTGATTCTACAATTTTCATAGTCCTGAAAATACTGAAAAATGTTTGAATGAGAAGGTGTGTCCAAACTTTTGGTCTGTACTGTATACACTTATGTACAATTTCAGGCAAAAGTTTGGACACCCTGTTCATGCAAAAAAAAACATGTAACATCCGTGTCTGAATTTGCTCCTACCGCCTATCCCCTGCCGATCCACTCCACCAGCCAGCAGCTATTTTATGGACTTAATCCAGGGGCAAAAGAGCCAATGTCATCACAGTGATTTATGCTTTTCATCACTGCAATTGAGGATATCTTAAAGGTTCTAGCTTTATCTGTCTTTTACTTAAATATACTTTCTGTATATATATATATATATATATATATATATATATATATATATAATATTTCTCAGCATATTTCTAGCAAGTACTATTGCGTTAACCCCTAAAAGATTAAGCCTACTCCAAATAATTTTTTTATTTGTTCTTCTGTCACTTTTAATAATAAATATATTTCTTTTGTTGATGTTACTGTATGAAGGTTTTTTTTGGCAAGATGAGTAGTATGTCTCCATAACACCATTTTGTGGTGCATCTAGTTTATTACCTAGATGCAAATATATAAATTTGGTATCGTCATGTTTGTATCAATCATGTCATGCTCGTATCTTCTTTGAGCAGGGGTGGGACCAGATAACCCAGGAGGTCCCTTCAAACTCTACCATTCTATGATTCTAATCAGCAGAATCAGCTTAACATGTAAATATTACTTAAAGGGAACATGTCACCTTGCAAAACACTCTTTAGCTGCAGATATAGGGTTAATATGAAGGTATATAGCGTTTTTCGAGGTGAGGTTCCCTTTAATTACTTACAAATGAATGTTGCGCAAAAACAAAGCAATCCAGCATTCCTTTTGTTTCTTTAACTTCACCTCCGAAAAAATGTACTATAAAAGGTATCAAAAAGGCCGATGGGCCCTAAAATGAAACCAATGAAAACTACAAAAAAAAGCAAGTTGTGGCTCACAGAACATAGAGACATAAAATCAAATTATTTTTTTTCTGTGTGCACTTTGTACAAAAGTAATAAAAAACTACATAGCATTAACAGTGCCTTAATGAGACTGACCCACTGAATAAAATTAACACTTTATTTGTGCAGCACTTACATAGCGTAAAATTAAAAAAAATCTAAAAGAACAGATATGCAGATTTTTTTTTCTATATCTCAACATAAATAGTTAATTCTTATTTTTAATCAAGTAATTATATATTTTAAACAATTTTTTTAATTATTTTAATGTTATAGTTTTTTTTTATCTTTCT
This sequence comes from Oophaga sylvatica, assembly GCA_033576555.1. Classification (NCBI taxonomy): domain Eukaryota; kingdom Metazoa; phylum Chordata; class Amphibia; order Anura; family Dendrobatidae; genus Oophaga; species Oophaga sylvatica. Next base: position 24,068 of record JARQOD010000467.1, read on the forward strand.
AAGAAAATCACCATTTTTGGGGGGGTTATCATATTCTGGAAGCCAAAGCGTTTTAATTTTTCCATTTACGGAGCTATACGGGGGCTTGTTTTTGCATAATGAGCTGTAGTTTAAAAATAGTATTATTTTGGAATACACACATCGCTTTGATCACTTTCTATTTCAGTAACTTCACAGTAATTCTGTTTTTTTGTGTGATTTTTTGATATTATGCAGATTTCAAATCTGCATAAATGTGTTTTTTTTCTGCAATGTGTGAATGTGATTTTATGATATCTTATTCACAATGATGTTTTGCTATGACGCAGTGAATTTTTAGTATGCAAATATATTCTATATTTCCAACTGTTTTGTTTTTCATAAGAATTCAGTTTTTATTCCAGCACTGACAAAAAAGAAATCCTTTCTGAAACTACAGCTAAAACACAGTCCACAAATACATCTTTGCGCATGCCTTATTTTGTGACAGAATGGCGCAATTTAATAAAGAAGGTAAAACAAGGATCTATCCGTGGTCACCTAGTAGCTTTAAATAGGGCTTCCACAGACAACATTTGCACTAGTTACTCCAACTATATGTTCCCAGGGGAGCCCTGGGAAACTTTTAACAGGGATGGTGACTTACAGCTCTGGCAAAAATTAAGAGAGCACCATATCAAAACCCTGTCATGGGCAGCCCATTATCCAGACCTGAACCCCATTGAAAACCTCTGGAATGTGATCAAGAGGATGATGGATAGTCACAAATCGCATGGATTTATGTCTTTTTACATCAATTAAGGAATTTGCTCCTAAGACCTTGTGAGGGCATCACAACACAATACCAGACCCCAATCAGAGGGCAATAAAACTTTCACTCCTTATCTATGAACTGTTCCAATATTTATGGCCATAACTGTCTATCACTCTACCATAATGACATTTTCTGCTTTACGTCACTTGTCTTATCTGTTGCATTGTTTCTGTGCTGTTTTGTGTATAAATATGTGATTCTTCAGATTTTGTATTAGTCTTTGCCTGATGAAGAGACCTGAATAGTCTTGAAAGCTTGCAATTCGTTACCATCTTTTCAGTTAGCCATTAAAAGGTATCAACCACTGAGGACTCTCAATTCTGGATAGTCACAAGTCATCAAACAAAGAACTGCTTAAATTTTTGCGCCAGAAGCTGCGTGAAAGACTGGTGGAAAGCATATTAAGACGCATGAAAGCTGTTTTTAAAAATCATGGTTATTCCACAAAATATTGATTTCAGAACTGTTCCTTAGTTAAAACATTAGTATTGTTGTTTCTAAATTATTATGAACTTGCTTTCTTTGCATTATTTGAGGTCTGAAAGCACTGTTTTTTTTATAATTTTGACCATTTTTCTTTGTCAAAAAAAAATAAAAAATTAGTGCTTGGAAATTCGGAGACATGTTGTCAGAAGGTTATAGAATAAAAGAGCAATTTACATTTTACTCAAAAATATACCTATAATAAGAAAAATCAGACAAACTGAACATTTGGAAGTGGTCTCTTAATTTTTGACAGAGCTGTATATAGGAGCCCTGGGTTGAGTTCTTAGAGTAGCTGCTGGCCAATGAAGCTGGTTGGCAGAAATAGATAGATGAGTCTGAACCAGGAGCAGATAAGGGATAAAATCCAGAGGCAGAATAATAGTGAGAAATTGGCTGAGGTCTGAAATTTCAATCCAACAGGTTGAACTAGAGTAACATAAAAGGAGAGCACCAGAGCAAGTATGAACTATTACTGGCAACTCCTGGCAGATTTCTGGGAGTTTAAGTAGGAAGTGGTGCATTACATTTGGCCACAGCAGGGAGATGATTATTATTGATTGATGGCAACCACTCAAAAACTGCCAGACTAGGCAGCACTACAAGTCCCAGACACACAAGTATCTCTGGCAGGACACAGCCTATACCTCCTAGAATTTCTGGTCAACTCATCACATATCCTCCAAACAAAAGCGCCACCTGTTATGAATGTGCTAGAGATGGTTTCTGAGCAGAGGCTCCCTCTGGTGGTTACAGACAGTACTGAACCTTTCAGCGAGGAATGGAAATCTGGGATCACTGACTGGTCTGATATAAGGAGGTTCCCTCCCATGATGGTTGCCGGTGATCAATTGTTCTTGTCTCAATTGTGGTTCCTGGTTCATTTGGAAGTTTGCTGAGTCTTGCCTGCATCTTCTGCTATCAGATAAGATATTTTCTGCTTTTATTTTTGTGCTTGCGTTTTGCATTGTTCCCTGCATTTCTGTGGAGGTCAGCCAGGTCCCCTCCGGGGGCTTGTGCTCCTCTCAGTTTATCTGAAGCCCCTGTTATTTGTTCTTTTGCTTTTTCCTGTTTTTTCAGTGGCTGCGGCTTAGTTTTGTTACACCAGAGATCTGATTTAGGTGGTAGAGATCGTGTGATCTCAGGTGTTTTTGCAGTCAGAAGTGTTGGTATTTTTTAGTTTTTTTTTTTATTGCAGTGAGTATCCTTTCCTGTACTTTTCTGTCTAGACAGATTGGGCCCCAGCTTTTGCTCATTCTATTTTCTGTCTGTGTCCGTGCTTCTTCTTGTCTAACCGCCATTATATGTTTGGGGGCTTCCTATTTTCTTTGGGCATCTGCTCCGGGGCAGATAGCTTTCATCTTTCTGCCTTTAGGTGTAGTTATCTCTCAGGCTATGACGAGGCGTCTAGGATCAACGTAGGAACGCTCCATGGCTACCTCTAGTTGTGTGGTTAGTTCAGGCTACTGCAATCCAATTGTTTCCAGCCTCTCTGGTGTATTGCCGTTTTTGCTTATTCTCCTCAGCTACCAAAACACAACAGTCACCCACAAATCTATATGGTGACTTCTGATGACAGAAGCATATGTCACAGAAGGCAAGTCAAGGGAGAGATGTGAGAGAAAGTTGCACAAATTTACACTTAATAACTTCTTGAACCAATGTGCAAAATAATGCAGGTAAATAGGAAGGGGCTGTAGATTAGAATGTATAGGGCACAGAAATGTTAGATGGTGGCCTTGGAGACCACTGTATGGAGCTCTTTCCAAAAGGGCTCTGAAACAGGTCAGAATTTGGACGTTGACCCTTGAAGTAGCTGCTGGCTGATGTAGCAGGCTGGCGGGAATTTTCAGGTAACTGAGTCAGGAGGATCAGATAAGTAGCAAAGTTCCTGTCAATAGCACCTTTAGAAATATATTTACTTAGAACATTGACGACTTGTTGAACACTTATGCTGAATGATATGAAGTTCAGCTTTCAGAAAGGATTCGGTACAAACCTGAAACGCGCTAATTACTTGAAGTATTACCACACTTGGAACTGTTTCTTATTCACAGCAGCGTGGTCTACTAGAACGTCAATCTCCTTCTACTTAAGGCTTTATTTTTGGCACATACACCCAGGAAGTCTTCCTACATATGCACTGAAGGTAAACCCTCGATGAGTACCATATTACTCAATAAAATCCCAAATAAAAAGACTCATATATCAGATTATATTTTATTTGTGGGATGGATGCCTCTGGAATAATAAATGGAGTCAACGATGTGTTATAATACCGTCAAACTTATGATATACCGATTGGTGTACCATAATGGCAGTCACTAGGCTGACATCGGGTAAATGGGTTATGGCAAATGTGGAGTATGTACAGTACAAACACTATAACTAAACATGGTCCAAGCCCTACAGTAAGTATTACTAATATCTCTATGATACATTTTAATATAATTTTGCTTCTTTACGACAATGAAGGTTTACATTCTTTTTTTAATATTTTTTTCTGTCCTTCAGTTACTAACCATGGATCAAGAAATACTTGAAAAAATGTGTCATTTGATCTGGGAGATCCAAAGTTCTCCAGAACTAAGAGCCTTATCTCCTAGCACCAGTCACCCAACTGCTTTCCAGTACTTCAGCTTTACACTGTCAGTAATCACTTGTATCATGGGATTTGTCGCAAACATTATTGTCATCATCGTCACCGGATTCTTATTGAAGAAGAACAAATATAAAATCTGGTTCCTGAACTTGGCGGTGGCAGATTTCACCTTCATTTTGATTCTAACCGTTTCACGCTATGTCTGAAATAAGAGGAAAATGGCTATATGGTCCAGCCAGTGCAAATTTTACAACTTTCTTGGCTTTGTTAATACGTACGCCAGTATTTACATCCTCACGGTGCTGAATATTGATCGCGCCTTGTCTGTGGCTAAACCAATATGGCACCGGAGTTTTCATTCTCAGAAATTTTGCTGCCTTATGTGCACATTCATCTGGTTATCATCGGCCCTATGTAGTATTCCAGCCATCATCTATAGCGACGTATATGAAGGAAACCAATGCACCCTCTCTTACTATGACACGTCTCTTGTTGCATATGAACTAAGTTACAGATCCAAAAACGAGTCACTCGATGATTCACTAGAAATGTGTGAAAATATCTCAGATCTTGAAACTTCTGAACAAGGAAATTAGTCGCAGATTGGAGGGAAATGACCTTTACGACAGAACGTCTCGTACTGCCGCTCGCATTGGTTGGTTATTGCATCCCGCTGTGCGTGATCGTATCCTCCAATATCATCATCGCTTTCCATGTGAAAAATTCCAGGTTGGTGGCATCATCCAGCATCTACAGATTGGTGATATTTGCCGTCATGAGCTTTTTCTTCGCCAAAACTCCATATGTTTTAGCCTATATCACGTTCTTGGTGTCTATTTCCACTCTCAAAATGATTTTGATGTATAAATTATCAGCCATTTTGCCGCTTTTATTCACCATAGAGGCTACGAATACTTTCCTAAATCCAGTGGTATATGTTTTAGTATTAAAGCAAGCAAGGAATGAAATTCTTAATTTTTTAGGAAGAAGTAGATTGAGAGTGATAAAAAGATTTTCCAGAATTCCTCATACTCAACACTCCAATGCATCTGCTTCTCCAGTGGCCTCTGACATGATGGGAAGTGGCGACATCCCGTCCATTCAGTCACCGACCGCCTGACACCACTGAATATCTTCAGGGTCACGTAACTGATATAGCAGAAATTAACACTTTTCTTTTTTTTAAAATGTGACCAGTTTTTTATTGCAAAGAATTTAAATTTAAAATTTAAATTGTAAAAAACTATTTTAAGTAGACCTGTATTTTTATAATTGAATTCCATGCACCTTCAATGCTCAGGAGTCCAGTGTGCGGACTGACTAATGGATGAGATATCGTCACGTCTGATCCTGGTAGAGGACTATGGAGCATCTGAGCTAAAGCAGTGAAAAATAGAAATACTTTTTTTTAATTATCCCTTTAATTTTACGATAATCCTCTTAATATTACACTATTTCACTGTTTTGTTAAATTTGAATAGTGGTTAAAGCTGATCACACCCATTCCCAGCTAATAATTTACCATTCAGGACACCAAACTCCAATGAACACTGCGGGAACCGGCTCCCTGTGATGTTGAGTCACTTCTAAGTTCTTAATTTGGTGGAGGATGCGGGCAGTCTGTGAACTCATAACGGTTGTAATAAAGTTCTTACACTGTGAATGTAAACAAGGACCAGTGACTAAACATATTCTGTATACACTGCTCTACACCATGTCAGTATTCTATGAATAGTTGATAATATGTACAGTAATTATGCATATTTTATGGCCCGTAAATAAATTGTATTTTGAGGCCACAGACTGAATAGATCTGTGTAGAGCTACAAATAATAGATGTTAGAGTGTAAGATTGTGAAAAGGGCCCTCACTCCTCTTGATATATGTTGAGTTATGTATTTCTCTATAATGTCTGATTTTTGATAATAAATATGACTCAGAAGAGGCTTGCAAACACCCCATTGTTCAAATTAGCGTTTAAAATTATTTGACAATGTCATTCTCTAAATATAATAACCGTATTCCAGACCCTCAGCTTTTCTGACAATCCATCCATTACTGTACTCTTTTTTATATCTTCTCTAATACCTCAACAATGGCAGTGGAAGTTAAATCTGGGCCTGATAAATGACCAAGCATTCCTTCAAGACAATAAATGTGTCACGAACATTTCAAAGGTTCACATCCAAGCACAAATTGGGAGACTCACAAGTGTGCCATCAGAGGAATTGGACACCATCCCAAGCATAAACGCACCCACCCACCCAATGAATGAAACCCTCTCTGAAATAGATGACTTGGAAATTACAGTCAAATATGTCCCTGTTGTTGAAATTAAGATAATTCTGACTCAGAACTGAAGCCAACCCTCCTTACAGAAAGTGTCAAAGGCAGCCTATCCAAATGAGGTCCCATTTTTATGAATACAGCAATAAATGCAGCAGATCCTTTTCTAGAGCATTGAGGTTTCAACAATTTCAGAACTAATGTATGTCCCCGAAATCTTTAATGTTCCACAGATCCTCAATCATCTATCAGTAGAAAACAGCAAAGACTTTTAAGGGTTATTAATACATCACCTTATTCTGTAGATAGAACTTATTTGAAGACGCTAAGACAAGACTTCCATACTTGCATTTCAGAACTCATTCTGAGATCCAAAGTTCTCTTTTTCTCAAATGTGAATGAATACAAAGATCTAGAATCTCCTATACCGGTGTAGAACTCTATTGGTAGCCAAATAATCACAAGCCGGAAAGGTCCATGGCAAAGGTGGTTTTTCCCTCTCATACTCCAAAATTTCCAGTCTCAGCTCCTCACATATTAGCATAATTCAACACTCTAGCTAATGGTTCTATAATGAAGAGGCCATTTTCAATATAGTCTTAAAATCTTACTTGATAAAGTTGATATTGGCCCTCTTCTCCTCTCTCATATTTATTCTGTTATCCCTTTTTTAAGCTCAGGAAGAGGTTTGGTGTTTGGAAAGTGAATGAATAAAGCATTTTATAGCAATCATATCTTATACATTCTTTTTGGAATCAATGACAGGTTTGGTGCTTGAAAAGTGAAGAAGCAATGGCTTCTTTAGCAGTCAAAAAATTATGTGTTATTTCAAGATCAGGAACAGGTTTGGTGTTACAAAAGTGAATTTACAATGTCCTTATAAAACCATCAAAAATTATCCCATTTTTTGGGGGGGAGGTGATAGCAGGTTTGGTGTTATCAAGTGAAGAGTAAAGGGATTTTTTAGCAGTCTAAAAATTATCCTTTCTTTGGGAGCAATTTTGGCTTTTCTATATTTACTCTGGGCAGGGTAGAATTCCTAGCAGGAGAAGTACAATATAGAACATGATGGAAAGGTAGAAGATGGGTGACTGTGTAGTAGCAGTGGTAATGGCAGCAGCTGCAGTAAGGTATGGAATATAATGGATAGGCAATAGCTGTCTGGCCGTGTAGGGTCAGCAGCACTGACAGCAGGAGAAACAGTAAAATATGGAACATGATGGACGGAGAGAAGATGGGTGGCAGTTTAGCGACTGGTGAGCTCTCATTACAATACAAAATATAAGAAAGAGGTAAGAGATATCCAGCTGTGTAGGAGGAGCGGTAGTGAAACATAATGGAGGCAGTGGATGTTCAGCTCTGTAGGGGTATTTGTGCTGGCAGCGTCAGCAACAGTACAACATGGAATATAATGGAAAAGCGTGAGATGTCTGGCTGTGTAGGGGCAGAGAAACATATAGAAAGGCTTCAGATTATCCAGCTGTATAGGGGCAGTGGAACATGATGGACATTCAACAGTACTGACTGTGATAATTATAATAACTGTGCACTGCCCCTTTAATAATTCAAGAAATCCTTGAATGACCCAGCACAGAGCAGCAGAAGTACAGAGGAACCCTACTGGCCAGAGGAAACCGTTGGGAAATGAAGAGGATGAATATGGGGGCTGGGACATGGTTATTAAAAGAATCAGCTGTAACTGAGAAAAAATGTAATGCGTGCCCTTACAGTAAATTTTTTTTTACTTTATTTGCTATTTGTTAAGAAGTGTTTTCCAGTAAACTAACTAAATGAAAAGAATGCCAGAGAATGCTCCAATTTTGGCCATTCTAGGAAAAAGAGTTTTGATCTCTAAACTGTAACTTTCAGAGTGTTGTACATATTCTCTGCTGACTGTGCTTGCTAAGACAATTACCAATTTACTTGGGATCTGATAAGACATTTCTATGTCTGTTGTGAGTATACAGTTGAAACCAGAAGTTTCCATACACTATATAAAAAGACACATCTGCATGTTTTTCTCAGTATCTGAGACAAAATCAGAATAAACCTTTCCCGTTTTAGGTCAAAATCCTCCTGACAGATTCCATTTAAGCCTACGTTCAACCTTAAAGATCATGAAATTATGATTATGAAGCTTATGGAGAAATTATGAAGCTTATTGCTCATTGCTTTGATGAGCCCTAGGAACGTTATAGATATCGTTTACAGTAAACAAATTTACAATGACAGACTGGTACAGAGGGGAGAGGACCCTGTCCTTGCGGACTTACAATCTACGGGATATCAGTGTTAATCCGCTTGAGTTCTGGCTAGGAGCTTTGATAGCTTTGTGTTATACTTTGTGCAGTTCTGGGAACTCTAGTTCTGCTTGTTAGTCTTTTTGTTTTTTCCTTTTGTTTCTGCAGCTTCCTCTTTTTCCCTGCTAGGAGGTTACCAGTGTTTTGTTCCCAGTCCCTAAATCTTTCAGGGATCCCCTTTCCCCCTCCTTCAGGTATTCGCTTGAGTCTAGACTAGGAAACCGTGGGTCTATTCTCAAGGAATAGGTCGCCCGCCCCATCGTAGGGATCGAGTCTAGACCCAGTGCAGGGTCAGCTTCTTTCTCTCCTGTCCTATTACTTAGCTTCAGATCCGAAACAATATATTGTTCAAGCTGCTTCTTTATAAGAATGTATGTTCAGATTCCATTTTTTTTTCATCCTGCAGTTTCTGTTCATGGACGAAAAATACTTGAAAACTTATGAGCTGTGGTATTTTTTTATTTATTGAGATGTTAGAGCCTTATCTTTTAGCACAACTTACCTAAGCTCTATCCAATACTTCAGCTTGGTGCTCTAATATATGACATATCTGGTTGCACATGTAATTGATTTTTTGATCTTAAAGGTTTTTGTTCCACCAGAGTCATTAAAGGAGTCACATCGATCTATGTGTGGTTCAGGTTATGCAGTGACCACGCATAGCACATCCATCCCTACGTCCAAAATTATCTAGAAAAGTGACTGTTTGCCTGTATAATGACTGCGGGTGAGATAGTCACGTATGGAATCACTGAAAAAAGAGATCTTTATTGTAAACAGCAAAAAATTGGATATGGAACCCGTAAAACCATTTACAAAACCACTGGGTGATAAATGCATTACTGAGGTGTGTCACCTCATGGACTGTATGTCTTGCAAGAAAAAATTGGGAGTAAAGTCCATCCTTCCTAGTTAGACAAAATGAGTTGGGGAGGACTCGAGTACAAGTAATCCATCAGAATTCCTTTAAAAAATCAAGGAAAAAAAGAAGATGTACTTATCTTTGCCGAATATTAGATCTTCATCTTTCATCTCTTGGTCAGCCAGTCATAAGCTTTAGTAGGAGTGGTAAAGAAATGTGCCTAATCTCTGTTAAGCACTTGTAACTGAGTTGGGTATGCCATAGAATATGGTATCTAGAGATACCATACTGTAGATGTGTGGCCCAGCTACGCAGGTACACACATAAAAATCCAGGAGAGTGCACAGGAAGGTAACAGCAACGCTTGATATTCATTCACTGTCACTCACACTTTCAGACACACCCTTCTGAGACAAAAAGGGGAGTGACACGTATCTGGAGTGGTTAGTCAGTCAGCCAACCTAGGAGGGAGAGTAGTGGAATCTGGTTCCTGTCTTCGGACGGATCAGCTCAGTGTCAGTCCAAGTGGGACTTAGAGGATACTGAGGGCTACTCAGCGAGCCCTAGAGAAAGCTGACCTCGCCATTGAAAGTTACAAGTGTTTATGTTAAGAGCGGGAAGCAGGGCGAAGGGCGCAGTGGAGAAGACAGAGCAGTGCTACAGGTATTGGATTACCTGCACTAAATTGCCGGACACCGGGGTCCGAAGCGTTGCTATTGTTTCAAGCATAGTAACAAGAAAACCGGAGGCATCTGGACTACAGGTCGCAGAGAGCAGCCCTAAGTGTCAATACGTAACCGGAGTCAGGTGGAACAGGGACTTTGAGTCAAGCGCAGACAAAAGTAAGGACTTAGTTTCATCACCTAGCAGGCTCCACCACAATGTTGGCCGGGCAGTACAGCTATTGAGAAAGCTGGAGATTCAGAGTTAACTTCGCTTCAGGCAAGTTTGACTCACATGTCTATGGAAGTAAAGGAGGCCTCTAACCTGCTCAGCTGTTACCAGAATGTGCACTCTCCACCCCGACCAGCTCCCCGGGATCTGCTTGAACCACCATCAGTAAAAGGTATGAAAAGAAGCTGCATTGTGTTTGACTGAATTCTTACTACACCCTGCATCATCTTCACCATAGACTTCCAGGGACCCGTCTCACCTGTGGGAGACTTACTACCAAGCTGCCCCATAACATCCCCTGTGAAAGTCCTTAGAGCAGCGCTGGTACAATTTACCAGAAACCGCAGGTGGCGTCACGAACTACCTATACCTAATAATCCCCTGTAAATATCCCCCAACGCTTGACTGCCAGGGCCACGGACCGAGCCACCGCTACCAGTGACAACTCCCATAGATTTCCATGGGCTCGGCTCCGAGTACCCCATAGCCCTTGTATCCACAATTGTGGGGCGAGTCATAGATATCTTGTAGGCAACATTTGATGTTGATGAATGAGGCTTTTTGCTTCTGTATTTCAGCGGAAAAGTCCAGGAAAAAGGAAACTCTGGCATTGTAACTAGTGTTGAGCGATACGATACTGCAAATATCGGGTATCGGCCGATATTAGCTCTATCGGGCTTTCGATTCCGAGTACCGATATTTTCGTCATATCGGATACCGGAATCGGATTTGTCACTGTCACTGTGAGTGTCCGTCGGTCGGGTCTGTCAGGAGTCAGCGGCACTTACCTGGCAGAAGATCTCCGGCGGTCACGTCCTGGACTGCTTGATGGCCGCCATTATCTTCTCCCTGGCGGTCACATGCAGTTTTTCGCGATAACTGCAGTGACTGCAGGGTAATCCCGGCCGTAAACCAGTCCGATGACGTCACCGCCGGGGAAGCAGGTAATCAGCTGTGCTGCGCCGGGATGACAGGCTCTGCCTGCCTGCCTGCCTCTGATGTCATTCTGATGTAGCAGAGCTGGATCGTCGTGGGACACTCATTACTATGGACTGCGTCGGACAGGTGGTATACTGCTGGTTTTTTTTTTCATTTTTTTACAGGAGATCGATGGCGTCGCAGGATGAGACTGTAATAAAAGTAATGAAAACTGTGTTGTTTTTTTTATTAAATTAAAAAACTTTTTTATGAACATTCACCCGTCCGGGTACATCAACAATTTAACTATTTACATACAGGGACCCTGTCCGGGTTATTTATAATTCTTTGGCAGGGGTGTTCCAGGTACCACCTGGTACTCTTCTGATGCTTGCCAAACATCCGAGACACCAAGGACCACCAGGACCTGATGACGTCGTGTGGCCTGTACAGTCAAGTCGTGACCCGCTATCTGTGTCTGTGTGGCCACCTCTTTCATCTCCCTCCGGGTCTGGAGCCCTATGTCCCGGACTGAACGAACCCCAGGGGGCCTAACAGGCGCCGGGTACGGGCCAGCTATCATTATCATGTCCATAGCTGGGGCTGCTGAGGAGACCACTGAGGGAGGCTGGGGAGATTTACGGCGTGGGGTGGGCACTTGTGCAGAGGCCTGGATGTGGGAGGCTGAAGGCTCCGAGGGTCTCACAGGTTCCTGACACTCTGGGGACCAGGGGTCGCACCTGGTGACATTTAGGGCATACCATCCATTGTAACCCCAGTGTCGGGTGTAAGTTACCAAGTCTCCTGGCAACAGGTCCCTCCCCGGGTGTCCTTCTGGGAGGTGAGTCTCCACGTCCCGCCGGGTCACAAACACTTCTAAATAAAGTCCAGGCTCCTGGATGAAGCCCCAACCAGCTTTCAATTTAAAGCTCCGTACTGCACCCTTACGCCGCGGCTCCCTCACCGTACTTTTATCTTTTCTCATCCGGTCCTTATCTGCCCGGTCCTTCTCGATGTGACGTTGGCGAAGCTTCTGGGATTCGCACTGCTCCCTTTGTCGCTCGGCTTCTCTCTCCCGACGTCTACACTCTTCCTCCTGACGCCGGTTGTAATTCTCCTCCACCAGCATCTCCATGTCTCCACCATCAAACTGCAGCTTACGATGTCCGGTTTGCGGCAGCTCTCCTGGCGCCCGACAGTCCTGGCGGCGCTCACCTGCGGAGGAAGCAGTCGGCTCTGGAACAGATGACAGTCGGGGCTCCGGTACAGACAGGTAGACCTCTGGTGCCTGCGCGGCCTCCTCCATGAGGACGGGTGTCGCTTCTTCTGTCTCAGCGACGGGGGCAGACAGCGGGATCTGGGGTGCTGCCAGTGCAGCGTTTTTTGCAGGAACGGGTGCCTCCACTGCGACAACGTCAACCGGATCACATTGCAAGGGCTGGGATGCCCGCACGGACTCCTCTACTAGAACGGGTGCCTCACCTTCCGGTACAGACACTTCAGGTAAGAGGGATTGGCGCCGCTCCAAGTTTAGTTTTAGGGCACGCCAGCTGGCTTCCATCCTGGCGACCTCCTCCCGGTGCCGGGCCAAGTCTCTCAGGGTATCCTCCGCTTCTTGCAGCGTAGGAGGGTTTCCAGGCCGGGTGCCCAACGGTGGTTCCGTGGCGATCGGGTCGCTTCCGTGGGGGGAGAGCTCTGACTGCTCCATCCCTTCACACTTCTGCTCGTGTCCATTAGCCATCTCTGCCAAGTCACATGTGTCATTAGCATCTGGAGAGGGCCCCTCTTTTGTAGTGAGGCGGGACCTTCGTGTTAGTTTCCGCACACTGAGGAGGATGAGGAGGCGGAACTCAAGAGCTGTGGGGCACGATCTTACATTGCAGTAACATTTAGAGTGGTCGGCCATCGTTTTCGCGCCACTGAGTGAGTGTACACCCACGAAGAGCACGCCCTACTTCTTCACCAGTGCCTCGTCGTGACGCAGATATGGCGGAAAAATGGCAAATACATTCTCTGATGATTTTAGCAATTCTCAAGCACAAAACCAGTGCAATTCAGGCACACAGGACTCGCTTATAGCGAGCTACAGAATCCTGTTCGTGACGCCCAAGTTGAGTCGCACAGAGCCAGAGGTTTTGGGGGTACTCGGCACCGAGCCCGTCGACTTCTATGGGGTATGTCACGGCTTTACCCGGCAATTGAATCAGAGTCTATTTTACTATGTAGAAGTGTATAAACTATAAATATATGTATATATATATATGTCACAATGACATGTATATATATATATATATATATATATATATATATATATATATATATATATATATATACATATATGTATTCTATGTGTGTATATTTTGTGTTTACAACGAAAGAAAGTGTTTTTTTAGTTGCGATATTTTGTTCCCATAGACTTACATGGGACTTCCGGTATCGGAATCGGATATCGACGATATTTAGTGATATCGGCGATACCATTCCGATCCGATATTTTTAGATATCGAGTAGTATCGCTCAACACTAATTGTAACACTAGATTTCTCCTTTACGTCTTTACAGTCACGGTAATTTAGGAATCTGGCTAAGTCTGGTCTGGGCGTTGTCCCCAGACAAGGGGGTTTGGCAGGCACTCTATGTGCACATTCCGCAGCAAAGGCCAAGGAGAATTGTGCATCATGATATCACTTCTTGAGCAATTTCGAAACAAATTTGTCAGGTCGCTGTCCCTCTGCTGTTTTATGAAGTCAGAAAATGTGGAGATTGTTTTGGCGGAATCGATTTTCCAAGTCATCTGCCTTTTGACGCTAAAGCTCTGACCTCCCATTGAGGTCTCATATAGCATTAGGCATCCTTGCTTCAAGGTCAACTAGAGCCAATAACCTATCCTTCACCACCCTCAATCTCCCTTCTGCATATCGTATCTGAGTAGGCCAATGTCAATTTTGACTTCTTACACTTTCCCAGTCAAGGAGGCGGTACTAGATGCAATAGTGAATAGTAGTTTATCGGATACCTGTTTCAGGGTTGGCTCAACCTCTTCCATCTGTTTCTGGTACAGGACATCACAATGGGCAGTGCTGCAGTTACTCAAAAGTTTCCTGCATCACCACACCCCTCTGAAAATGTCCTGAATCCTATGTGATGGATGCTGTGGCAGATTTGAGTGCAGCAATGGCACTCTGCTTATCTCCGCTGCCGTAGCCTCTGTGAAAGAAGAAGTCTTCAGGGGATGGATATAGGAGCAGTGAGTGACAGTGGCTGGTGTCATTGCTTCTATCTCCCCCCCGCCACAATTAACAGATGCAGTGGCAGAGATAGAAACAGAATACAGGCGCTGCATTCAACTTTCTCACACCGTCTATCACCCAGGATCCAGGACATCTTCAGAGGGTGGCAATGCAAGAAACTGCAGTGCTGCAACCTGGTGACGTTCTGTTCCAAGAGGGGTGATGGAGGATTCAGAGAAGTGAGTGCAGCCCCAGCCTCCTGTGTAGTCACATTTGAGCCTTCTCTTAAGGCAAAAGTCACAGGAAGTACATAACCGCCCAACATTTGCAGATAATATAAATAGGGAAAAGTACAGGGAATTGTGTAATAAAGAAAACTACAAAAGTGGTTAGGGAGTAAGAATAGATAGTTATAAAATACCATTAGGTACTGGACCACCCCTTTAAACTTAGTAAGAATCAGAATGCTTTAAGTGGTCATGCATAAGGAAGTTCCATATATCTGGTTCAAACTACATATTATATTAAAACCAGCATTCACTTAAAAAGTTAAAGGAATTAATTTAGCATTCAGCACACCAGACACAAATGTATACTGCAAGAAGCTGCTACCTCTGATGGTAAATCATTCCTTTGTACTACAGCACATTTGGTGGAAGATGCGGGCAATGTGTGAAAAAATGTTTGTGATAAGGCTCTTATCACTGTGAATGTGAAAATTGACCCCTGAATATAAACATATGCTGTGTACATGGTTCCAAGATTGTCATGTGATAGACCACTGGATTAAATACCCCTGTGAAACATTTTCTTTCATTTCATCAAGGCTATACAGTAACTTTTTTCTAGATATAATAGAGTAATTGTGAGTAATAAATATATGGTGTCCTTAAATGGATGTTTCTTGCTTCCATTTGTAAATAGGTCATAACGAGCAGGAATTACATTCAGAATATAGGTCTGGTTGAAGGATTGACAGACATGGTAAAATCTGCAAGTAATGTCAATAACAGTAGAGATGGAATAAATAATACTTACTTGAACATATTTCAGGAACTTAATGGATCTTATAGCTTATAGCCAGAGCCATGGAGGACTGTCCCTTATAAAATCCACTGCACATGGGCATTGACTGAAATGGTTAGTATTAAATGTACACTGGCCCTTTAATAAGTTGGGAATTCCGTACATACAGCATAAATGTAGAGGGACAGCACCGGCCAGGATGAAACCATAGGGAAACGAAGAGAGCGAGTGCTTAGGATGGGACAAGATTATTAATAGCACCAAGTTCAATCATGGAAAAATGTAATTAGTTCTCCCCAATGAGAAAAGTTTAGTTTTACTCTTTTTTTTTTTTACAACTTAAGACTCAATTTCCAGTGATGCTGCTTGCAGACTGCCTGGGAAAAAAGGATTAACCATTACAGCATAGTTTGCATGAAATATCTAAAGTTTCTGCTAAAACAGTTAGGAATCGACTTGGGATTCAATGAGACATTTGATAATCTGCTGTGAGTATATATCATTATTACTGTTCATCATTTGTATAACTTTAATTGCATTTTATAAGTATATGTATATATTCTGGAGTGATAACTGTACTTTGTAGCATCCCTCCCAGGTACCCTATCCAGTGCCTCTATCATCCATTCTGTTCCATTCACAATACTAATTTGCTGCTTTCTGTACTCTTGCCTCATGTATACACTTATGTTCAGTACCAGGCAAAAGTTTGGACATCCCATTACTGCAATGGTTTTCCTTGTTTTTATTGATATTTGCACATTGTAGTTTAGATTAAGGGCATCAAAGCACGAAAGAACATGTAACATCCATGTCTGAATATGCTCCTACTACCTATGCTACTGTACTACTAGGTTAAGCTGCTCTAACACCTTGGTTGATGCTGGGCTATTGGAAAAAAAAAATAAAAAAATAAAAAAATGTTCCAGCTTCTGGTAACATTTTCAGAGTAATCTTTATTCCATCTTAAACAATTAAAAAAAAATAGTGGACAGGAAGAGGAGCAAGCAACTCATTCTGAACACGGTTCTTCTTTATCAAGTGTTCGAAACGCATTGCTGGTTCCCGTTCCTGTCCACCAGATTTTTTAAATTGTTTTTGATGGAATAAAGATTACTCTGAAAATTTTACCAGAAGCTGGAACATTTTTTCTTTTTTTTTTGCAATTGCTATACATGAGTGGTCGGCTCGTGGGTCCATGCATGCTGGACTTCTACAAACTTCAATGGTGAGCTGGCATTGTCCTGCCCTGTTTCCTTGATGCTGGGCTGCTATTCTAATGCTGGAACTTGTCTCCCTCCAGCCAGTTTACCTGTATTTCCAAATGAGCATATAATTCACATATACTTAGCGTAGTTCTCTGCTGGAGTCATGAGCGAGGCTCCTCTCTATTTAATCCTCCCTCAGTCCTTGCCAGTTATAGTTTATACTTGATGTGGTTAAGTCAATTTTTTCAGCTCTTGTTCAACCTGTTTGATTCCTGTTGTTAGACCTCAGTCCAAATTTTGAACACTCTTCTGCTTGACAATTCTCTACCAGGGTACTAACATGTCTTGCTGATCATCCCCTACCAACCCACTCCACCAGTCAGCAGCTATTTTGTGGACTCAATCCAGGGGCAAAAGAACCAGTGTCATCACTGTGATTTATGCTTTTCATGACTGCACTTAAGAATACCTGCAAGGTTCTAGCAATTTTCTGCACATTCTTTCTATTTTGCGTTATCCATATCCTTCATTTATATATAAACAATATATTTCTCAGTATTTTTCTAGCGAGTACTGTTGATAATAGATGAGGCCTACTTCAAATATATTTTTAATTGTTCTTCTGTCACTTTCATTATAAATATACATACGGTATTTCTTTTGTTGATGTAACTGTATGAAGGTTTTTTATTTTTTTTGCCATAACACCATTTTAGGGTGCATCTAGTTTATTACTTAGATGCAAAGATATAAATTTGATATTGTCATGTTGGTATCAATTACCAGAATCAACTTAACATGTCAATGTTACTATAAGGCCTCTTTCACACATCCGTTGTGCGCCTGACGGCGCCCCCGGCATTTTGCCGCAGCGCCGCATCCGGCATCCAGTATGAAAACCGGATGCGCCGCATCCGTTTTTTTGCAGGATCCGACCTGAACTTTTGAACCCACAAAAAGAGGGTTTCTGATGCCCGGAGACACTGGAAAATGTAGTAGTAGTAGTAGTATAGTAGTAGTAGTATAGTAGTAGTAGTAGTAGTAGTCCCTGATTTCCAGAATCCGGATCAGACTTTTGACGGATTGCACAAAAGTCTGATCCGGTTCCATTGAATTCTATTGTTTGCGGCTGCCTGATGCGCCGCTTCAGGCACATCAGGCAGCTCCGGCAAAAAATAAAAACGTTACATGCTGCGTTGTGTCCGGCCGCCGGAATGTACATTTCCGCCGGATCCGGACAAAAACGCATACAACGCACTGACATGCGGCGCCATCCGGCGCTAATGAAAGTCAATGCAAAAAAAACCGCATCCGGCATCACATTTCGCCGGATGCGGTTGGACAAAAAAATGCCGGAGGGCGCCGTCACGGATGTGTGAAAGAGGCCTAAGGGAACTTTTCAGCTTGGAAAACGCTATTTAGCTGCACATATAGGGTTAATATGAGCGTAAATAGCAATTTTCGAGGTGAAGTTCCCTTTAATTACTTACAAATGAATGTTGCCTAAAAACAAAAAACTCAGAATTCCTGTTTTTTTCTTTAATTCTACCTCCCAAAACGTGTACTATAAAAGTAATCAAAAAGTCTGATGTGCCCTAAAATGGAACCAATGAAAACCACAAAAAAGCAAACCCTCATACAGCTTCCTTGATTGAAAATGTAAACGTTGTGGCTCACAGAATATAAAGACACAAAATCTAATTTTTTTAAGAAAATCACCAATTTTTTTTTTGGTTATCATATTCTGGAAGCCAAAACGTTTTAATGTGTCCATTAACAGAGCTAAAACTCAGCCCACAAATACATCTTTGTGCATGCCTTATTCTGTAACAGAATGGTGCAATTTAATACAGAAAGTAAAACAAGGATCTATCCATGGTCGCCTAGTAGCTCTAAATAGGGCTTCCATGGACAGCATTTACACTAGCTACTCCAACTATATGTTTCCAGGGGAGCCCTTGGAAACCTTTAACCCCCATACAGGGATGGTGACTTATATAGGGGCCCTGGGTTGAATTCTCAGAGTAGCTGCTGGCCAATAGAGCAGGTTGGCAGAAATAGGTAACTGAGTCAGAACCAAGAGGAGCAGATAAGGGACAAAATCCAGAGGCAGAACAATAGTGAGAAATGGGCTGATGTCTGAAATCTCAAATCCAACAGGTTGAGCAAGAGTAACATAAAAGTAGTGCACCAGAGCAAGTACAGTATGAACTATTACTGGCAACTCCAGGCAGTTTTCTGGGAGTTTAAGCAGGGTGTGGTGCATTCCCATTGGCCACAGCAGGGAGATAATTATTCCTACTTGATGGCAACCACATCCAAACTGCTAGACTAGGCAGCACTACAAGTCCCAGACACACAAATATTCCTGGCTGGACACAGCCTGTATCGCTAAGAGTTTCTATTCACAACATCTCCTCCCAACACCAGCGCCACTTACAAATCAATATGGTGACATCTGATGAGAGAAGCATATGTCACAGAAGCAAATCAAGGGAGAGATGAGACAGAAAGTTGCACAAATTTACACTGAATAGCTTCTTGAACCAATGCGCAAAATAATGCTGGAAAATAGGAAGGGGCTGTTGATTAGAATGTATAGGGCACAGAAATGCTAGATGGTGGCCTTGGAGACCACTGTATGAAGCTCTTTCCAAAAGGGCTCTGAAACAGGTCAGAATATGGACAGTGACCCTGGGCTGAGTCCTTGGAGTAGCTGCTGGCCGATGTAGCAGGCTGGCAGGAATATTCAGGTAACTGAGTCAGAACCAGGAGGATCAGATAAGTAACAAAGTTCCTGTCAATAGCACCTTTAGAAATATATTTACTTAGAAAATTGGTGATGTGTTCAGCACTTATTTCACCCGCTGAATGATATGTAGTTCAGTTTTCAGAAAGGGTTCAATATGAACCTGAAATGCGTTAATAAAAGCTAATTGAAGTATTACCACACTTGGAACTATTTCCTTTTCACAGCAGTATGGTCAGGGGCATACATAGAAATCATGGGGCCCCATAGCAAAAGTCTGAATGGGGCCCCCCCACCAAGTCCCCCAACCAGCCGGGCTCACCGTCTTGTGTGTGTGTCCCTCTCCCTGAGTGAGAGAGGCTCATGAATGTATTCTGCTTTCTGCTTCCTGCAATGCACGTGTGCTGCTCTCTGGCTGCCAGGAGGCGTGGCGTTCTTATGCAAATCCAGCTAGAGACTTCAGCTAACTGCTGACCAGGAAACAAGGAAAGGGGAGCTTCAAGGGGGTATACAGCGGCCGGCAGCTATCGCTTACATTTAATTAAAGGAGATAGTACTGTGTCAGCACAGCACAGCTGCAACCGCAGCGGCCATCGCTGGCCCCCTCACCTGTCAGGGCCCCATAGCAGCTGCGTGGTCTGCTACTATTGATGGTACGCCACTGAGTATGTCTCCTTCTTCTCCTCAAGGCTTTATTTTTGGCACATAAACCCAGGAAATCTTCCTACATATGCACTGAAGGTAAACCCTCCATGAGTACCATACTACTCAATAAAGTGAATTACGTTGTTTAAAAAATCCCAAATAAAAAAAATCATATACCAAACTATATTTTATTTTTGGGATGGATGCCTCTGCAATGACAAATGCAGCCAATGACGGGTTTAAATGTCGTCAAAATTATGGCAAACCCCCTGATGTACCATAATGGAAGTCACTAGGCTGACATCAGGTAAATGGGTTATGGCAAATGTGAGTATGTACAGTACAAACACTATAACTAAACATGGTCCAAGCCCTACAGTAAGTATTACTAATATCTCTATGATACATATTAATATAATTTTGCCTCTTTACTAGGGTTGAGCATTCCGATACTGCAAATATCGGGTATCGGCCGATATTAGCTGTATCGGAATTCCGATTCCGAGTTCCGATATTTTCGTCTTATCGGATACCGGAATCGGGATTGTCACTGTCACTGTCAGTGTCCGTCGGTCGGGTCTGTCAGGAGTCAGCGGCACTTACCTGGCAGAAGATCTCCGGCGGTCACGTCCTGGACTGCTTCATGGCGCCACTCTTCTTTCCCCGGCGGTCACATGCAGTTTCTCGCGATAACTGCAGTGACTGCTGGGTAATCCCGGCCGTAAAGCAGTCAGTCCGATGACGTCACCGCCGGGGAAGCAGGTAATCAGCTGTGCTGCGCCGGGATGACAGGCTCTGCCTGTCATTGCGATGTAGCAGAGTTGGATCGTCGTGGGACTATCGTTATGGACTGCGTCGGACAGGTGGTATACTGTTGGTTTGTTTTTTTTCTTTTTTTACAGGAGATCGATGGTGTCGCAGGAATGAGAGAGTAATAAAAGTAATGAAAACTGTGTTGTCTCTTTTATTTCATTAAAAGACTTTTTTCTTGCTGTGTCTTTTTTTTATGCATTTAATAACTTTGGGATTAATAATGGATCGGTGTCTTATTGACGCCTCTCCATTATTAACCGGGCTTATTGTCACCGTGCAATCAACGGTGACAATAACCCCTTATTACCCCGCTTGCCACCGCTACAGGGCAAGTGGGAAGAGCCGGGTAAAGTGCCACAATTGGCACATCTTTTGATGCGCCAAATGTGGGGCTGCTGTAGCCTGGTATTATCAGGCTGTTGAGGGCCAAAATCCATGGGCCTTGACAGTCTTTTAATACCAGGCCGCAGCAGTCTGCATTTTACTTGGCTGGTTAACAAAAATAGGGGGGATCCCCACGCCGTTTTTTTTTTCGAGGGGATCCCCTATTTTTGTTAACCAGCCAAGCTAAGCAGACTGCTGTGGCCTGGTATTATCAGGCTTACAAGGTCCATGGATATTGGATCCTTACCAGCCTGAAAAACCAGGCCTCAGCGGTCTGCTTCATCTGGCTGGTTAACAAAAATAGGGGGGACCCCATGCCAATTTTTTTCGAGGGGATCCCCTATTTTTGTTAATCAGCCAAGATATGCAGACTGCTGTGGCCTGGTATTATCAGGCTGGCAAGGTCCATGGATCTTGGCTCCTTAACAGCCTGAAAATCCAGGCCTCAGCGGTCTGCTTCATCTGGCTGGTTAACAAAAATAGGGGGGACCCCACGCCATTTTTTTTCGAGGGAACCCCTATTTTTGTTAATCAGCCTCAACGTCATGATGCAGATGCTGCTGACCTGTATTATCAGGTGGCAAGAATCAATTAGCTATCCTTGGCCCTTCACAAGCTTGAGAAATCACATGGCCAGCAGCGGTCTCGCGTATCGCTGGTGTGACATAAATCAGGGCACCCCCCGGATCCAATTTTTGATGTCAGGATCCCTATTTTTGTTAATCTGGTCCCAGACATGCAGACGCTGCTGTACGGCCAGATTTAATCAAGGTACAAGGGTTCCAGGGGGGGCTTGGCTCCTTAACAGCCTGAAAATCCAGGCCTCAGCGGTCTGCTTCATCTGGCTGGTTAACAAAATAGGGGGGACCCCACGCCATTTTTTTTTCGAAGGGAACCCCTATTTTTGTTAATCAGTTCCCTCTGACGTCACTGATTGTGTCCCTGGCTGACCTGAAGTGAAAGTGGAAAGCAATCAATTAAGCTTTCCACTTAAGGGCCCGTCTCACATAGCGATATCGCTACCGAGATCGCTGCTGAGTCACTAGTTTTGTGACGCAGCAGCGAGCTCACCAGCGATATCGCTGTGTGTGACATTCAGCGACGATCAGCCCCCCTGCCGGGTATCACTGATCGTCGCTGAAATGTCAGGACCTTTTTTTGATCGCTGGTTTCCCGCTGACAGGCACGCATCGCTGCGTGTGACAGGCGGGAGACCAGCGATCCGCTGGTAACCAAGGTACACAGCGGGTTTCCAGGCGGGGGCTGTGCCTAGAAACCCGCTGTGTACCTTGGATACCAGCGCCCTGATGCAGGGAGCTGGTATCCAAGGTACACAGCGGGTTTCCAAGCGCTGCGCGGTGCCTGGAAACCCGCTGTGTACCTTGGTTACCAGCGGATCGCTGGTCTCCCGCCTGTCACACGCAGCGATGCGTGCCTGTCAGAGGGAAACCAGCGATCAAAAAAAGGTCCTGACATTTCTGCGACGATCAGCGATACCCGGCAGGGGGGCTGATCGTCGCTGAATGTCACACACAGCGATATCGCTGGTGAGCTTGCTGCTGCGTCACAAAACTTGTGACTCAGCAGCGATCTCGGTAGCGATATCGCTATGTGAGACGGGCCCTTAAGCGATGTTACCCGCAGTGTCGCTGTCCCAGATCGCTGCCTGAGCTGCCTGTTTGGCAGCTCAGCAGCGATCATGTAGCGATACACCAGCGAACCTGACAAGTGCATATCGTTGTCGGGATCGCTGGTGTATCGTTATGTGACACCCAGCCTTTACTCTCCTGTCAGGCAGGAGAGGAACTCATTCATTTGGGGTTTACTGTGAGGCTGCAGCATTAGCTGCGGTCCCTGCAGTAAACATTAACCCTTTCTGAAGGATTACACCGTGGGACCTGACTGTGCATCGGATTGGTAAGAATAATTTTGCTTTATTATTTTATTTTTATTACAGGAAATGGTTTTAGCAGGTAAATAAAATATGGTCAAAAACTGTGTGATTATTTCATTAAACTTCTTTTTTATTAAAGTGTGTGTGTTTGATTTTTCTTTCATACAATAGGATTAATAAATGATAGTTGTCTAATTGACAGCTCTCAATTATTAACCTGGCTTAAAGTGACCTTTCAATTGCAAGGTCATTTTAACCCCTTATTAACCCATTCGCCACCGCTACAGGGCAATGGGAATAGACGGGCAAAGTGCCAGAAAGGGCAAATCTAATTAGAGATTTGCCCTTTCTGGGGTGTCTGGGGGCAGATGTTAAGTAGCCGGGGGGGCCAAAAAAAATGGTCCCTCTCTGGGCTATTATTATCTGCCCCCACTCACTGGCTTTGTCTGTCTGGTTGCGAAAATAGGGCGGGAGCCCACGCATTTTTTTTCAGCAATTTTACACCTCATATATATATATATATATATATATATATATATATATATATACATGTCATTGAATTTGTGACACATATATATATATATTTATATATTGTAGTTCATACACTTCTACATAGTATAATAGCCGCTAATTCAATTGCCGGCTTTTGTGAAAATGCAGAACCCGTCATGAAATGACACTTGGTGTACATAGGGTTAACCATATCTTTTCATGTCCTTTGCTATCTAATTTGCACAAACAATTAAATCAGTCTATGTGTGCAAAATTTCACACCTGTAGGGGTTAATTAAAGGTGTAAATTCGTAGCAAAAAAGTCCGTTTTTTTTACAACGAATTTACACCTTTAATTAACCCCTACAGGTGTGAAATTTTGCACACATAGACTGATTTAATTGTTTGTGCAAATTAGATAGCAAAGGACATGAAAAGACATGGTTAACCCTATGTACACCAAGTGTCATTTCATGTCGGGTGACCCGACATGAAATGACACTTGGTGTACATAGGGTTAACCATGTCTTTTCATGTCCTTTGCTATCTAATTTGCACAAACAATTAAATCAGACTATGTGTGCAAAATTTCACACCTGTAGGGGTTAATTAAAGGTGTAAATTCGTAGCAAAAAAGTCCGTTTTTTTTACAACGAATTTATGTCATGGGTGCATCGCCACGAAGATCGTCGCGATTGCACATTCTGACTTCTCACAGCTGAGCTGCTGTTTCTTTGTGTTTGGTAATGAGAGAGTTAATTTTACCTAGCTCTTTGCTAAGACTAGGTTCAGCCTCGCCCGGCTGCTTTGGATTATGTTCTAATTAGTTTCCTTTATATTCCTGCCAGTCTGGGTGTTGGATGCCGGTGAAAGCATTCATATAGTTTAGCAGACTGGATCGGTTCTGGGAATACTTAAGCTAAGAGCTCCTTAGTTGTTTTTACTCTTACAGCTTATAGTTTATCTCTGAGACCTATGGTGTTCCTACTGTGTGTGAGTGTTGTATGTAAGACTTTATTTACTTTATTTCTTATCTTTCTTGTATGTCTTTCTGTTCATTAACCGTTACCTGGTCATTCCCTTTGGTGGTATTCAGGGTCCTTCTTAGGACTAGAATACAGTTGGCAGGGATTGATAGGAGACAGGGTTTACGCTGGTGGCCTGGACCTCTGTACCTTTAACAGTACCTCCAGGTTGAGGGATTAGTTAGGACCCCAGTTAGGGTCAGCTTAGACCCCGGTCACCCTCTAGCCGGAGACAGCGTATAACGGATTCCGTTTTGACCCACTGGACTTTCTGTCAGGTAAATCTATGTTATCATATAGCTATGCGCATGTTATATAGTATGTTGCCCTTTAGATATAGATTATTGTCATCACATATATATATCTGCTATACAGCGTGACATTTTCACCGCCATACTAAAGATTCTCCCCAGCTATCATGGATCCAGTAGCCCAGCTGGCCCGGCAGTTGCAGGGATTGTCCATGGAGTTGGCAGACATTAAGTCCAAGGTTTTGTCCCCCCCGGAGCAAACCAGATCTGAACCTAAGGTTGCTCTCCCGGACAGGTTCACTGGTGGGCGGGACAAATTTTTTACTTTCCGGGAGGCATGTAAATTGTACTTTCGGCTGCGGCCTCGGTCATCTGGGAGTGAAGAGCAGAGGGTGGGAATTGTTATCTCGCTCTTACAAGGGGATCCTCAATCTTGGGCGTTCTCTATTCCTCCAGGCTCCCCAGATCTCCAGTCAGTGGATCGATTTTTTACTGCCCTGGGTCTGGTATATGATGATCCGGATCGAGTCTCCCTTGCTGAAACAAGGTTACGTAAAATACGGCAAGGAAATCGTCCAGCGGAGGAATATTCTTCTGAGTTCCGTAGATGGGCAACAGATACTCAGTGGAATGACCCTGCTCTTAGGAGCCAGTTTTGTCAAGGGTTGTCTGACAAATTAAAAGATGTGTTGGCTCAGTATGATTCTCCTCCATCACTGGAGGCTGCTATGGCCCTCGCTATTCGCATTGATAGACGTCTTCGGGGAAGACGCGAGGTAACTCCGCCCCCCGTGATGACTCCACCTACTACTAAAGTCCCTTATACTGAGGTTCCTCTGGTCTGTTCTGAGGAACCCATGCAGTTGGGAGGGACATCATTTTGTAGGAGGGAATCAGCGGTGCGCCGCAAGACTAGAAGGTGTTTCTTTTGCGGGAGAGAGGGACATTTTGTTGGGGGGTGTCCATCCCGGACCTCTTTGAACCAAGGAGTTAACCTGGGAGTGTGTATTTCGTCCCCAAATCCCTCTCAGTTTCTCGTGCCTGCGGAGGTGGTGATTGGTACTAGAACTGAGAGGATTTCTGTTTTTCTTGATAGTGGGTCCGGGGCTAATCTGGTGGACACTCGGTTTGCCCAGGTGCATGGTATGCAACTGAGTGTATTGGCCAAACCGGTCCCTATACTCTATATTGATTCTAGACCTCTTGGTCAAGGTAGCTTGGTACAAGCTGTTCATAACATAGATCTTCGAGTAGGGGCAATACATAAAGAGCAATTGTCTTGTTATGTGTTGGAGGGTCTGCCTGCTCCTATTGTGTTGGGACTTCCTTGGTTGGCTAAACATAACCCAGTGATTGATTGGCAATCCAGAAAGATAAGCCAGTGGGGTGAATTTTGCAAGAATAACTGCATGAGCACGGTCATCGGTGCGGTTGTGCCTAGGACTTTGCCTCCTTTTCTGGAGGACTTTTGGGAGAAGTTCTCAGAGGAGGGGTGTAAAGAGTTACCTCCTCATCGCACATATGACTGCTCAATAAAGTTGCTTCCTGATGCCTTATCTCGTACTTTCCCAGGGGTCGGGAAGACGGATGATCCGGTTCCTATTCCTCAGGAGGGAGTTGTAGTGTCAGCTGTATGCTCTGAGCTTGAGGGGGAGGTATTGGGGGCTCAGGGGGACGCCCCTGTGGGACTTCCAGGGAGACTGATAGTTCCAGATCGCTTAAGACTGAAGGTTACGGAGAACCCTTACAAACGGATGGCTGATAGGAGGAGAGTTTCTGGTCTAGATCTGAGGGTGAACGATCTGGTGTGGTTGTCTACCAGGAATATAAAACTTAAAGTTCCCTCCTGGAGGTTGGGTCCCAGATTCATCGGGCCATACAAGATCAGTTCCATAATTAATCCTGTGGCATTTCGTCTGGACCTCCCTCCTACGTTTAAAATTCATAATGTGTTTCACAAGTCATTACTTAAAAAGTATGTGGCACCAGTCATACCGTCACCTCTACCTCCTCCTTCAGTGGTAATCAATGATAACGTGGAAGTTCATTGGAGGGGGTATGGTCCTGAGGAGAGGACGTGGGTCCCTGCGTCTGATGATAACGCAGATCGATTGGTTCGGACCTTTCACACAACTTACCCGGACAGACCTGGTCATGAGGGTCCGGAGGCCCCTCGTAGAAGGGGGGGTACTGTCATGGGTGCATCGCCACGAAGATCGTCGCGATTGCACATTCTGACTTCTCACAGCTGAGCTGCTGTTTCTTTGTGTTTGGTAATGAGAGAGTTAATTTTACCTAGCTCTTTGCTAAGACTAGGTTCAGCCTCGCCCGGCTGCTTTGGATTATGTTCTAATTAGTTTCCTTTATATTCCTGCCAGTCTGGGTGTTGGATGCCGGTGAAAGCATTCATATAGTTTAGCAGACTGGATCGGTTCTGGGAATACTTAAGCTAAGAGCTCCTTAGTTGTTTTTACTCTTACAGCTTATAGTTTATCTCTGAGACCTATGGTGTTCCTACTGTGTGTGAGTGTTGTATGTAAGACTTTATTTACTTTATTTCTTATCTTTCTTGTATGTCTTTCTGTTCATTAACCGTTACCTGGTCATTCCCTTTGGTGGTATTCAGGGTCCTTCTTAGGACTAGAATACAGTTGGCAGGGATTGATAGGAGACAGGGTTTACGCTGGTGGCCTGGACCTCTGTACCTTTAACAGTACCTCCAGGTTGAGGGATTAGTTAGGACCCCAGTTAGGGTCAGCTTAGACCCCGGTCACCCTCTAGCCGGAGACAGCGTATAACGGATTCCGTTTTGACCCACTGGACTTTCTGTCAGGTAAATCTATGTTATCATATAGCTATGCGCATGTTATATAGTATGTTGCCCTTTTGATATAGATTATTGTCATCACATATATATATCTGCTATACAGCGTGACATTTTACACCTTTAATTAACCCCTACAGGTGTGAAATTTTGCACACATAGTCTGATTTAATTGTTTGTGCAAATCAGATAGCAAACGACATGAAAAGACATGGTTAACCCTATGTACACCAAGTGTCATTTCATGTCGGGTGCTTCTGTCTTTTCACTGAAGCCGGCTTTACCCGGCAATTGAATCAGAGTATATTTTACTATGTAGAAGTGTATAAACTATACATATATGTATATATATATGTCACAATGACATGTTATATATATATATGTATTCTATGTGTGTATATTTAGTGTTTACAAGGAAATAAAGGTTTTTTTTAGTTGCAATATTTTGTTCCCATAGACTTACATGGGACTTCCGGTATCGGTATCGGGTATCGCCGATATTTTAGTGATATCGGCGATACCATTCCGATTCCGATACTTTAGGATATCGGAAAGTATCGCTCAACTCTACTCTTTACGACAATGAAGATTTGCATTTTTTTTATATTTTTTTCTGTCCTTCAGTTACTAACCATGGATCAAGAAATACTTGAAAAAATGTGTCATCTGATCTGGGAGATCCAAAGTTCTCCAGAACTAAGAGGCTTATCTCCTAGCACCAGTCACCCAACCGCTTTCCAGTACTTCAGCTTTACACTGTCAGTAATCACTTGTATAATGGGATTTGTCGCCAACATTATTGTCATCATCGTCACCGGATTATTATTGAAGAACAAATATAAAATCTGGTTCCTGAATTTGGTGGTGGCAGATTTCACCTTCATTTTGATTCTACCGTTTCACGCTATGTCTGAAATAAGAGGAAAATGGCTATATGGGTCCAGCCAGTGCAAATTTTACAACTTTCTTGGCTTTGTTAATACGTACGCCAGTATTTACATCCTCACGGTGCTGAATATTGATCGCGCCTTGTCTGTGGCTAAACCAATATGGCACCGGAGTTTTCATTCTCAGAAATTTTGCTGCCTTATGTGCACATTCATCTGGTTATCATCGGCCCTATGTAGTATTCCAGCCATCATCTATAGCGACGTATATGAAGGAAACTAATGCACCCTCTCTTACTATGACACTTCTCTTGTTGCATATGAACTAAGTTACAGATCCAAAAACGAGTCACTCGATGATTCACTAGAAATGTGTGAAAATATCTCAGATCTTGAAACTTCTGAACAAAGGAAATTAGTCGCAGATTGGATGGAAATGACCTTTTCGACAGAACGTCTCGTAGTGCCGCTCGCATTGGTTGGTTATTGCATCCCGCTGTGCGTGATCGTATCCTCCAATATCATCATCGCTTTCCATGTGAAAAATTCCAGGATGGTGGCATCATCCAGCATGTACAGATTGGTGATATTTGCCGTCATGAGCTTTTTCTTTGCCAGAACTCCATATGTTTTAGCCTATATCACGTTCTTGGTGTCTATTTCCACTCTCAAGATGATTTTGATGTATAAATTATCTGCTGTTTTGCCTCTTTTATTCACCATAGCGGCTACGAATACTTTCCTAAATCCAGTGGTATATGTTTTAGTATTAAAGCAAGCAAGGAATGAAATTCTTAATTTTTTAGGAAGAAGTAGATTGAAAGTGATAAAAAGATTTTCCAGAATTCCTCATACTCAACACTCCAATGCATCTGCTTCTCCAGTGGCCTCTGACCTGATGGGAAGTGGCGACATCCCGTCCATTGAGTCACCAACCGGCTGACACCACTGATTATCTTCAGAGTCATGTAACTGATATAGCAGAAATTAACACTTTTTTAAAACAAAATTTGACCAGTTTTTATTGTCAAGAATTTAAATTTAAAATTTAAATTTTAAAAAACTAATTTAAGGAGACCTGTATTTTTATAATTGAATTCCATGCTCCTTCAATGCTCAGGAATACAGTGTGCGGACTGACTAATGGATGAGATATCGTCACTTCTGGTCCTGGTAGAGGACTTTGGAGCATCTGAGCTAAACCAGTGAATTTTTTTTAATCATCCCCTTTAATTTTATGATGATCCTCTTAATATTACACTATTCCACTGTTTTGTTAAATTTGAATAGTTGTTAAAGCTGAATTTTTTTGTGAGGTTACCATCATATATTTCTATTTTCCTGTAGGCGATTGTTATGTTTTGGTAGCTGAGGAGAATAAGCAAAAATGGCAATACACCAGAGAGGCTGGAACCTATTGGATTGCAGTAACCTGAACTAACCACACAACTAGAGGCAGCCGTGGAGCTTTCCTACGTTGATCCTAGACGCCTCGTCACAGCCTGAGAGATAACTACACCAAAAGGCAGAAAGATGAAAGCTATCTGCCCTGGAGCAGATCCCCAAAGAAAATAGGAAGCCCCCAAACATGTAATGGCGGTTAGACAAGAAGAAGCACGGACACAGACAGAAAATAGAATGAGCAAGAGCTGGGGCCCAATCTGTCTAGACCAGTGGTTCTCAACCTTTCTAATGCCGTGACCCCGCAATACAGTTCCTCATGTTGCGGTGACCCCCAAACCAAAAAATAATTACAGTCCTCCATACAATATTATGGGCACCACATAGTCCTCCATACAGTATTATGGGCCAAATATAATGCTCCATAAAGAATACTGGTCCCCATATAATGCTCCATACGAAATATGGAGCTCTTCTCTGCACTGTGCTGCGTTCTGCACTGTTATGGCTCAGGAAAGGGCACTGTGGAAAGACTCATCATCATCATTGCCTCCCCATCATCATCATCGCCTCCCCATCATCATTGCCTCCCCATCATCATTATCATTGCCTCCCCATCATCATCATCGTCTGCCCATCATCATTGGCTCCCCATCATCATCATTG
Organism: Oophaga sylvatica; assembly: GCA_033576555.1. NCBI lineage: Eukaryota > Metazoa > Chordata > Amphibia > Anura > Dendrobatidae > Oophaga > Oophaga sylvatica. Next base: position 54,701 of record JARQOD010000467.1, read on the forward strand.
CCTGCCCATCATCATTGGCTCCCCATCATCATCGCCTCCCCATCATTGGCTCCCTATCATCATCATTGCCTTCCCATCATCATTGGCTCCCCATCATCATCATTGCCTGCCCATCATTATTGGCTCCCCATCATCATCGCCTCCCCATCATCATCATCATTGCCTGCCCATCATCATTGGCTCCCCATCATCATCGCCTCCCCATCATCATCATTATTGCCTGCCCATCATCATCGCCTCCCCATCATCATCATCTTTGCCTGCCCATCATCATTGGCTCCCCATCATCATCGTTGCCTACTCACCACCATCACTGCCTCCCCCCATCACCATCACACATACAGCACCACACACAGACAGCACTGCAGCACTCTCTCACATACACACACGCAGGCAGACACACACACACACACACTGATACACACAGACACATACACCTCACATCTCACCTGTCTGGCGCCCGCGCTCTCTGCCACAGCCGGCCGCTGAATGATGACGGCGCCCCCTGAGCCCGGAGCTATGGAGGCACGGGGATAGGTAAGTATTGCGCCGCCTGCTCAGGCCGGGTCCCCCCTCTCCCCGCACAGTGGACTCACCGACCCGCTGCTCAGCTCCGAGGGTCCCGGGCGGCTGCACTGTGACTCCGTGGGAGGAGGAATTGCTGCTGCTGCCATGCCGCCCCACACACGTGCTGCCTGGGGAGGACCGCCCGCCCACGCTACGCCCGCGCCCGCCCACGCTACGCCCCTGCTACGCCACTGGGCTAAAGCCATCGGAAATATGCTGTATATATGGCTCTGCTCCCATCCTCCCATCCTGTATACATGGCTCCGCTCCCCCTCCCATCCTGTATACATGGCTCCGCTCCCCCTCCCATCCTGTATACATGGCTTCGCTCCCCCCTCCCATCCTGTATACATGGCTCCGCTCCCATCCTCCCATCCTGTATACATGGCTCCGCTCCCATCCTCTATACATGGCTCCGCTCCCCCCTCCCATCCTGTATACATGGCTCCGCTCCCATCCTCCCATCCTGTATATATGGCTCCGCTCCCATCCTGTATACATGGCTCCGCTCCCACCCTCCCATCCTGTATATATGGCTCCGCTCCCATCCTGTATATATGGCTCCACTCCCATCCTCCCATCCTGTATACATGGCTCTGCTCCCACCCTCCCATCCTGTATATATGGCTCTGCTCCCATCCTGTATATATGGCTCCGCTCCCCCTTCCCATCCTGTATATATGGCTCCGCTCCCCCTCCCATCCTGTATATATGGCTCCGCTCCCATCCTCCCATCCTGTATACATGGCTCCGCTCCCCCCTCCCATCCTGTATACATGGCTCTGCTCCCCCGTCCTCCCCCATCATACTTACCCTCCTCGCTCCGTTGCTGCAGGTCCCTGCATCCCTGTCGGCGGCGTCAGCTTCCTCCTGTGCGCAGCGGTGACGTAATACCGCTCATTAAGGGCATGAATATGGATGCCACGCCTATGGGAGTGGCGTCACGTCCATATTCATTACCTTAATGAGCGGTACTACGTCACCGCACTGCCAGGAGGAAGCTGACGCCGCCGACAGGGAGGCAGGGACCTGCAGCAACGGAGCGAGGAGGGTAAGTATGGATGTCTAATGAAGCCGGCGGCTGCAGCTGTCACAACAGTGCTGCAGCCGCCGGCTCCTTTAAGCGACCCCTGTGTTTTGGTCGTTCGACCCCCGCGGGGGTCGCGACCCACAGGTTGAGAACCGCTGGTCTAGACAGAAAAGTACAGGAAAGGATACTCACTGCAATCCAAAAAACCCTAAAAAATACCAACTCTTCTGATTGCAAAAACACCTGAGATAACACGACCTCTACCACCTAAATCAGTTCTCTGGTGTAACAAAACTAAGCCGCAGCCACTGAAAAAACAGGAAAAAGCAAATGAACAAACAACAGTGGCTCCAGACAAACTGAGAGGAGCACAAGCACCCCGGAGGGGACCTGGCTGACCTCCACAGAAGTGTAGGGAACAATGCAAAAAGCAAGCACAAAAATAAAAGCAGAAAATATCTTATCTGATAGCAGAAGATGCAGGCAAGACTCAGCAAGCTTCCAAATGAACCAGGAACCACAATTGAGACAAGAACAATTGATCACCGGCAACCATCATGGGAGGGAACCTCCCTTATATCAGACCAGTCCGTGATCCCAGATTGCCATTCCTCGCTGAAAGGTTCAGTCCTGTCTGTAACCACCAGAGGGAGCCTCTGCTCAGAAACCATCTCTAGCACATTCATAACAGGCGATACATCATTTTGAACTGTTGAAAAGAAGAAAGTAAGACCATTTTTTATTTGACAACTAAAACAACTTGCCAATGTAAATATTCTATAAAACTGTCATAGACATCTATGATATGTGAGGGTGTTAAGGTATATTGCACTGAACTGTAGCCCTAACACATGACTGGGAAAGTGCAAATCACACCCATTCCCATCTAATAACTTACCTTTCAGGACACCAAACTCCAATGAACACTGTGGGAAGCAGCTCCCTGTGATGCTAAGTCACTTCTAAGTTCTTAATTTGGTGGAGGATGCGGGCAGTCTGTGAACTAATAACGGTTGTAATAAAGTTCTTACACTGTGAATGTAAGCAAGGACCAGTAACTAAACATATTCTGTATACACTGCTCTACACCATGTCAGTATTCTATGAATAGTTGATAATATGTACAGAAATTATTATTAATTAATTGTGAAAAGAGCCCTCACTTCTCTTGATATATGTTGAGTTATGTATTCTCTGTAATGTTTGATTTATTTCTGTATATGTCCCCACTAGAGTTGAGCGATACTTTCCAATATCCAAAAGTATCGGAATCGGAATGGTATCGCCGATACCATTAAAATATCGGCGATACCCGATACCGATACCGGAAATCCAATGTAAGTCTATGGGAACAAAATATCGTAACTAAAAAAACCTCTTTCTTTCCTTGTAAACACTAAATATACACACATAGAATACATATATATATATATATACATGTCATTGTGACATATATATATATACATATATTTATAGTTTATACACTTCTACATAGTAAAATAGCCTCTGATTCAATTGCCGGGTAAAGTCGGCTTTTGTGAAAAGACAGAAGCACCCGACATGAAATGACACTTGGTTTACATAGAGTTAACCATGTCTTTTCATGTAGTTTGATATCTGATTTGCACAAACAATTACATGAGTGTAAGTGTGCAAAATTTCACACCTGTAGGGGTTAATTAAAGGTGTAAATTCGTTGTTAAAAAAACCGACTTTTTTGCTACGAATTTACACCTTTAATTAACCCCTACAGGTGTGAAATTTTGCACACTTGCACTCATGTAATTGTTTGTGCAAATCAGATATCAAACTACATGAAAAGACATGGTTAACTCTATGTAAACCAAGTGTCATTTCATGTCGGGTTCTGCATTTTCACAAAAGCCGGCAATTGAATTAGCGGCTATTATACTATGTAGAAGTGTATGAACTATAAATATATATATATATATGTGTCACAAACTCAATGACATGTATATATATATATATATATATATATATATATATATGAGGTGTAAAATTGCTGAAAAAAAATGCGTGGGCTCCCGTCCTATTTTCGCAACCAGACAGACAAAGCCAGTGAGTGGGGGCAGATAATAATAGACCAGAGAGGACCATTATTTTTGGCCCCCCCCCGGCTACTAAAATCTGCCCCCAGACACCCCAGAAAGGGCAAATCTCTAATTAGATTTGCCCTTTCTGGCACTTTGCCCGTCTATTCCCATTGCCCTGTAGCGGTGGCGAATGGGTTAATAAGGGGTTAAAATGACCTTGCAATTGAAAGGTCACTTTAAGCCAGGTTAATAATTGAGAGCTGTCAATTAGACAACTATCAATTATTAATCCTATTGTATGAAAGAAAAATCAAACACACACACTTTAATAAAAAAGAAGTTTAATGAAATAATCACACAGTTTTTGACCATATTTTATTTACCTGCTAAAACCATTTCCTGTAATAAAAATAAAATAATAAAGCAAAATTATTCTTACCTATCCCATGCACAGTCAGGTCCCACGGTGTAATCCTTCAGAAAGGGTTAATGTTTACTGCAGGGACCGCAGCTAATGCTGCAGCCTCACAGTAAACCCCCAAATGAATGAGCTCCTCTCCTGGCTGACAGGAGAGGAAGTGGAAAGCTTAATTGATTGCTTTCCACTTTCACTTCAGGTCAGCCAGGGACACCATCAGTGACGTCAGGGGGAACTGATTAACAAAAATAGGGGTTCCCTTCGAAAAAAAAATGGCATGGGGTCCCCCCTATTTTTGTTAACCAGCCAGCTGAAGCAGACCGCTGAGGCCTGGATTTTCAGGCTGTTAAGGAGCCAAGATCCATGGACCTTGCCAGCCTGATAATACCAGGCCACAGCAGTCTGCATATCTTGGCTGATTAACAAAAATAGGGGATCCCCTCAAAAAAAATTGGCGTGGGGTCCCCCCTATTTTTGTTAACCAGCCAGATGAAGCAGACCGCTGAGGCCTGGATTGTAATGTAAGGAGTACAGTTCATATAGTGTCTTGTGCTTGGGTGCGATGAAAACACAGGAGTCACAGGTTTGATATAGAAGGTCTTGTATTACTTCATACAAGTGGCAATAATAGTCACACAGTTTGCAGATACAAAAGCAGGAGACACAGCAGGCCAGAGTAACTTAAGCTCAGCAATCACTCTCCACAACAGGTTCAGGATCTCTTCTCTGTTACCATAAGTCCATGCAAACGTGGATTTATCAAATAGCAAGGTTCCAAAGTCCATGAGTGTTCCAAAGTTCCACAATAGGAAATAACTGGGGTACAAGGTCCAAGGCTTCCAGGAGTCAGGTCACAGGTACACTGCAGGCTTGATTCTGAAGCACTGATTGCTCAGCTGTGGCTGCTTAAGAAGCAAGAGGGAGAGAATCAGGGCGGGAACATGCAAGCTGGAAACTCCATATTGACTGAGGGCAAGACAGCTGCAGCAAGACAGAAAGTAAAATGGCTGACGGAAAAACTGAGTTTCAGGAACATGTACACAGAACCTTACATTACTCCCCCCTTAGGGACAACCTCCGGATGACCTCAGACCAGGCTTGTGTGGGTACCTCTAATGAAACTGACGGAGCAAGCGAGGAGCATTAACGTTATTGACTGGTTCCCATGAGTTGTCCTCCACTGGGTAGCCCTGCCATTTAATCAAATATTGTAACTGATTTCTATACAACCTGGAATCTAGAATCCTTTCCACCACAAATTCTTCCTGACCATCGACTAGCACTGGGTCAGGGCAAGGAGAAGAACGTCCAGGAAATGTATTGGGTGTCGCAGCCTTTAGTAGAGATACATGAAAGACAGGGTGGATTCTCATAGTTCTGGGCAGTTGAAGAAGACAAGCGACAGCACTTATAATTTTACTGATTTTATAAGGTCCAATGTATTTATGTCCCAACTTAGATGATGGAATTCTTAACTTAAGATTTCTGGTTGACAGCCAGACCAGGTCTCCTACCTTGAAAGCTGGTGCAGGTTTACGAAATTTATCTGCGGCTTTCTTGTACCTTTCCTGAGCCAATTCCAGATTTCCCTTTAGAAGATCCATATTCTTTTGTAAAGACGTGATTCTTTCAGTCACTGCTGGCAAAGGCGTTTCTATGGGAAATCGAGGAAGAATATTAGGATGATAACCTAAATTGGAGTAAAAAGGAGACTGCTTAGTGGAGGCGCTCTGAGAGTTGTTATAAGAGAACTCAGCCAGTGGAAGTAGATCCACCCAATCATCCTGTAGGTGGCAGATAAAGCAGCGAAGATACTGCTCCAGGGTCTGATTGGTTCATTCCGTCTGTCCATTAGTCTGAGGATGAAAAGCAGAAGAAAGGTTCACTTTAATGTCCAATGCTGCACAGAAATTTTGCCAAAACCTTGAAGTGAATTGCACCCTCGATCCGAAATAACCTCATCTGGTACTCCATGTAAGCGAAACACATTTTTAATCATCAAATCTGATGTCTGTCTTGCAGTGGGTAAGCCGACACAAGGGATAAAATGAGCTGCTTTTGTTAAACGATCAACCACCACTAGAATGGTGTTCTTCCCTTGAGAGGTTGGTAACTCCACAATGAAGTCCATAGAAATGGATCCCCACGGGCGGGACGGGGTGGGAAGAGGTTGCAACAGACCAGTTGGTGAGGAGCGAGGTGTTTTGCATCTTGCACAGACTTCACATGAAGTGACATAGTCCAAAACATCCTTCCTGCAAGTGGGCCACCAAAAGAAACGAGAAAGAAATTCCTGTGTCTTTAGAATTCCTCTATGCCCAGCTATCTTGGAATCGTGAATGAGTTGCAATACTCTTAATCTGACTGTTTCAGGAATATACAGACGTTGTCCCTGAATCCACACACCATTCTTAAAGACAAGACTTACGTCCCTTAGGGGTTGTGCCAAAAAGGAATCCGCATGGTATGCTTCCTTGATGTCCTTAAGTAGGTCTTGATTATGAATCACTCCCAGGAATCTAGAGTCAGGAAGAATAGTCTTAGGAGGATTAAGTGGACGTGTCTCTGCTGAATAAATCCTAGAGAGTGCATCAGCCTTTCCATTACGCGATCCTGGTCTATAAGAAATGATAAAATTAAATTGGTTTAAGAAAAGATTCCAGCGAGCCTGGCGAGGAGTCAGGCACTTAGCCGTCCTGATAAATTCAAGGTTACGATGGTCTGTCAGGACGACTATTTGCTGTGCAGCTCCCTGAAGAAGGTGTCTCCATTCTTTGAAGGCGGCAATAATGGCCAACAACTCTCTATTGCCCACATCGTAGTTCCTCTCAGCCGAAGACAACTGCTGGGAAAAGAAGGCACAGGGATGCAAGACATTCTTCTCACCTGTTCTCTGAGAGAGTATAGCTCCAACGGCACAGTCTGAAGCATCCACCTCTATTATAAAGGCAAGTTCGGGGTTGGGATGTACTAAGATAGGTGCAGTGGTAAATTTATCTTTTAGACGGGAAAATGCTTCCTGGGCTTGGGGAGTCCAGGAGAACCTAGACTCTTTCCGGGTAAGTTGGGTGATAGGTGACACTACCTCAGAGAAATTCCTAATGAAACGTCTATAGAAGTTGGTAAACCCGATGAAGCGCTGCACCTCCTTCACATTTCTAGGACTTGGCCAATCCTTGATGGCTTGGGTCTTGCTTCCATCCATACTAATTCCTTGTGTAGACAGTACATACCCCAGAAATTGAATTTCGGTCCTATGGAATTCACACTTTTCAAGTTTGATGTAAAGATGATTTTGTCTTAGACGTTCCAAGACCATTCTCACATGTCCATGATGTTCCTCTGTGGAGTTAGAAAAAATTAGAATATCATCCAAATAAATCACCACGAATGTATCTAGGAGATCCCTGAAGATGTCATTCACCAAGTGTTGGAAAGTGGCTGGGGCGGTACTCAGACCAAAAGGCATAACTAGATATTCAAAGTGTCCATAGCGTGACCTGAATGCAGTCTTCCATTCATCCCCAGGTCTAATACGAACTAAGTTATAGGCCCCACGGAGATCTAGTTTAGAGAAAATTTTGGCATGTCGCACTCTCTCCAATAACTCAGGGATTAAAGGCAATGGATAACGGTTTCTAATAGTAACCTTATTGAGTTCCCTATAGTCTACGCAGGGTCTCAGAGATCCATCTTTCTTCTTTACAAAGAAGATGGGTGCACCTGCAGGAGATGAAGAGGGGCGTATGAAGCCCTTGGCTAGATTTTTGTCTATGTAATCCTTTAAAGCCTTTAGCTCGGGCCCCGCCAGGGGTAGATCTTACCAAAAGGTATCTCTGCTCCAGGCAATAATTCAATTGGACAATCATATGGACGGTGAGGGGGAAGCTGGTCAGCGTTCTTCTTGTCACATAAATCCACATAGTCCTGGTATACAGCTGGTAGTTCAGGGACTGACATGGTTCCTTTAGGAACAGAGCAAGCTGAAACTTTTGGACTTATCTGTTTCTCTGGAAAGTGTAATTCCTTGGTCTCCCAGTTAATGGTAGGATTCTGAGCCTGCAGCCATGGTAGCCCTAGAATAATGGGAAAGTGGGGAGAAGAGATAAGCATAAAGGACAGTTTCTCTTGATGATCTTTACCCATAAGAACCCTCAAAGGCTCTGTTTCCTGATCCACTGGTCCAGAGGTCAGCAGGGAGCCATCCACAGTTTCCATCTGTACTGGAGTAGCCTTCTTCACTGAACGTATCCCCTGTTTCAGAGCAAAGGAGACATCCATAAAATTTCCACTTGCCCCTGAGTCGATCATAGCAGAGCTAGACACCCAAGCTGAGTCAACCCAGAGTTTGATGGAAAGAAAGCAATGAGAATTGTTTTTCTTACAACTCAGCTGGGACACCGCTGAGGAAACTTGAAAAATTGCAGCGTTTACACAGTCAACGTCCTCAGAAGTAACGGAGTTTAAGTCAGAGAAATCAAGATCTGTTGCTGCAGATCTCTCTGGAGCCTGAGGCTCGGACCTGACAGATCCCCTCTCGCAACACTCACAGTGAATGAGTGCTGCAGTAGTCTTACGAGAACGGCTGGGGCAGTTTATAATGAAGTGCCCTGACTTACCACAATAAAACATAGATTCTCCTTAAAACGATGTTCCTTGCGTGCATCACTAACCCGTCGTTGTAAAGAGTCTACCTGCATGGGTTCAGGTTCAGGTTCCCGTGTGATCCTACTCAAAGGTTCCTTAGCTGGAGAGGAAGGTAGGAAAAGGTTAGTGCGATTGCTTTCGAACCATCTCTCTTGCCTGCGTTCAGTCAGACGAGTATCAATACGGATGCAGTAGTTAATAAAGTCGCCTAACGCAGTGGGAGGGTCGGCACGAGCAAGTTCATCCTTAATCAGTGGAGATAACCCTTTTCGAAAAATAGATTTTTTGGCGGAACTGTCCCAGGTGGTATCAAGGGCCCATCTCCTGAAATCCAAGGCATATTCAGCTACCGAGCGCTTACCTTGGCGCAAAGCTAACATGGCTGCTTCAGCTGTTGCACCTCGATTGGGGTCATCAAACACCTGTCCCATGGCTGAAATGAAAGCATCAAGATATCCAAACATTCATCCTCAGTCTCAATCAGAGGGTTTGCCCACATCAAAGCCTTGTTGGTAAGCAACATAATTATAGTAAGCACTTTAGATCGTTCAGTGGGAAATTGTGAAGCATGTGCAGAAAAAAAAAGATTGCATTGATTAATAAATCCCCTGAATTTCTCACGTTCACCGCCAAAACGAAAAGGGGGCAACTTGGAATCCCAGAACTTGGGGCTACGGCAGGAGCCTGGACTCGCTCCTCTAGAACCTCAATCCTGGCTCGCAAATCCTGGGCAGTCTGTCCAAACACTTGCAAATTGTGATTAGTGAGGTCCTGTAGGTTTGTAAAACGGGTTTTTATAGTCTGCAAATCTGCAAGGATATTATCAGTCACTCCACAAAGTTCCTTTATGCGGGCCTCCATTTTCCAGATCTTTTAAGACAGGAGTACTGGATGGAGAGGAGAAGAAAAAAAAAAACAATAGTGTTTACCTGTGGTAACACTGCAGAGAGAAAAAAAAATTAAGGGAACTGCTCACCTGGAATGGTTGTGAGAAGTCACAACCACTATCATCACAGAAAGTTCAACCGGACATCTGATATCCACAGTTACAGCAGACACAAAAGAGGAAAGAAAAAAAAAACAATAGTGTTTACCTGTGGTAACACTGCAGAAAAAAAAACTTAAGGGAATTGCTCACCTGGAATGGTTGTGAGAAGTCACAACCACTGTCATCACAGAAAGTACAACCGGACATCTGATATCCACAGTTACAGCAGACACAGCCTTTCCAGACCCAGCAGACACTAACGTTTGGCTTCAGAATCTTGTAATGTAAGGAGTACAATTCATATAGTGTCTTGTGCTTGGGTGCGATGAAAACACAGGAGTCACAGGTTTGATATAGAAGGTCTTGTATTACTTCATACAAGTGGCAATAATAGTCACACAGTTTGCAGATACAAAAGCAGGAGACACAGCAGGCCAGAGTAACTTAAGCTCAGCAATCACTCTCCACAACAGGTTCAGGATCTCTTCTCTGTTACCATAAGTCCATGCAAACGTGGATTTATCAAATAGCAAGGTTCCAAAGTCCACGAGTGTTCCAAAGTTCCACAATAGGAAATAACTGGAGTACAAGGTCCAAGGCTTCCAGGAGTCAGGTCACAGGTACACTGCAGGCTTGATTCTGAAGCACTGATTGCTCAGCTGTGGCTGCTTAAGAAGCAAGAGGGAGAGAATCAGGGCGGGAACATGCAAGCTGGAAACTCCATATTGACTGAGGGCAAGACAGCTGCAGCAAGACAGAAAGTAAAATGGCTGACGGAAAAACTGAGTTTCAGGAACATGTACACAGAACCTTACATGGATTTTCAGGCTGTTAAGGAGCCAAGATCCATGGACCTTGCCAGCCTGATAATACCAGGCCACAGCAGTCTGCATATCTTGGCTGATTAACAAAAATAGGGGATCCCCTCGAAATAAATTGGCGTGGGGTCCCCCCTATTTTTGTTAACCAGCCAGATGAAGCAGACCGCTGAGGCCTGGATTTTCAGGCTGTTAAGGAGCCAAGATCCATGGACCTTGCCAGCCTGATAATACCAGGCCACAGCAGTCTGCATATCTTGGCTGATTAACAAAAATAGGGGATCCCCTCGAAAAAAATTGGCGTGGGGTCCCCCCTATTTTTGTTAACCAGCCAGATGAAGCAGACCGCTGAGGCCTGGTTTTTCAGGCTGGTAAGGATCCAATATCCATGGACCTTGCAAGCCTGATAATACCAGGCCACAGCAGTCTGCTTAGCTTGGCTGGTTAACAAAAATAGGGATCCCCTCGAAAAAAAAACGGCGTAGGGGTCCCCCTATTTTTGTTAACCAGCCAAGTAAAATGCAGACTGCTGCGGCCTGGTATTAAAAGACTGTCAAGGCCCATGGATTTTGGCCCTCAACAGCCTGATAATACCAGGCTACAGCAGCCCCACATTTGGCGCATCAAAAGATGTGCCAATTGTGGCACTTTACCCGGCTCTTCCCACTGCCCTGTAGCGGTGGCAAGTGGGGTAATAAGGGTTAATGTCACCGTTGATTGCACGGTGACAATAAGCCCGGTTAATAATGGAGAGGTGTCAATAAGACACCGATCCATTATTAATCCCAAAGTTATTAAATGTATAAAAAAAAAGACAAAGCAAGAAAAAAGTCTTTTAATGAAATAAAAGAGACAACACAGTTTTCATTAATTTTATTGTACTCTCATTCCTGCGACGCCATCGATCTCCTGTAAAAAAAGAAAAAAAAACAAACCAACAGTATACCACCTGTCCGACGCAGTCCATAACGACAGTCCCACGACGATCCAGCTCTGCTACATCAGAATGACAGGCAGAGGCTGTCATCGCGACGCAGCACAGCTGATTACCTGCTTCCCCGGCTGTGACGTCATCGGACTGACTGCTTTACGGCCGGGATTACCCAGCAGTCACTGCAGTTATCGCGAGAAACTGCATGTGACCGCCGGGGAAAGATGATGGCGGCCATGAAGCAGTCCAGGACGTGACCGCCGGAGATCTTCTGCCAGGTAAGTGCCGCTGACTCCTGACAGACCCGACCGACGGACACTCACAGTGACAGTGACAATCCCATTCCGGTATCCGATATGACGAAAATATCGGAACTCGGAATCGGAATTCCGATACAGCCAATATCGGCCGATACCCGATATTTGCAGTATCGGAATGCTCAACCCTAGTCCCCACTGAATTGTAAAGTGCTGCAGAATACATTGGTGCTATAGAAATAAAAATGATCATTATTTTTATTATAAAATAAATCTGACTCAGAAGAGGCTTATAAACACCCCACTGCTTGTAAAATTATTTGACAATGTCATTCTCTATCCATAGACACTAACATTTTAATATTATTCTCCATACCATGCAAGTTTTTGTATTAATTATGCAAATTTACTCTTCGAGAGGAAGAGCTAGAACTCTAATGCCACCTATTGGAAGGTAGCAATCCTACAAGTCAATGTTGACCCTTTAACGAGCCTTGTCACATGACTTAGGATAATAGCCAAACAAGCTTAGAATGTCGATCTCCGCAAGAAGAAACGATTGTTTTTGTATTCTCACAGAAATGGAGGTGGTCATATGTGACTAATCAAGGATCAGGTAATATCTACGATAGTAACTTTTGCACATCTTTACTTAACGGTCTCCCATCAGAATCAGGCTCTTTCTTGGTATCTATATTCCCTACAGGAGTTTGCCGAATGCACACTCAATAATTGGGGGTGACGTTAATGTTGACTTTAATTCCAACCTGTGTAATTCCAAAGGTTCTTCTCTCCTCACCCAATCCTGTCTCCGCTATGTGAAATATTCCTTGCACGAACACAAGCTTTATTCTTTGGATCATGATGTATATTCTAGACTGAATTACTTTTCCGTCAAGATCAACATTTCTCATTATTATAGTCCGTATTAATTGAAATTCTCAGCTTTTCTGACAATCCATCCATTATTGTACTCTTTTTTATATCTGCTCTAATACCTCAACAATGGCAGTGGAAGTTAAATCTGGGCCTGAAAATGACCAAGCATTCCTTCAAGACAATAAATGTGTCACGACTGAACATTTTGAAGGTTCACATCCAAGCGCAAATTGGGAGACTCACAAGTATGCCATCAGAGGAATTGGACACCATCCAAAGCTTGAACACCCAATGAATGAAACTCTCTCTAAAATAGATGACTTGGAAATTGCAATCAAATATGTCCCTTTTGTTAAAATTAAGGCTATTCTGACTCAGAAGCCAACCCTCCTTACAGAAAGTGTCAAAGGCAGCCTTATTCAAATGAGTTTCCATATTTATGAATACAGCAATAAATGCAGTAGATCCCTTTCTAGAGCATTGAGGTTTCAACAATTTCAGAACTAATGTATGTCCCCGAAATCGTTAATGTTCCACAGATCCTCAATCATCTATCAGTAGAACACAGCAAAGACTTTTAAGGGTTATTAATACATCACCTTATTCTGTAGATAGAACTTATTTGAAGACGCTAAGACAAGACTTCCATACTTGCATTTCAGAACTCATTATGAGATCCAAAGTTCTCTTTTTCTCAAATGTGAATGAATACAAAGATCTAGAATCTCCTATACCGGTGTAGAACTCTATTGGTAGCCAAATAATCACAAGCCGGAAAGGTCCATGGCAAAGGTGTTTTTTCCCTCTCATACTCCAAAATTTCCATAGTCTCAGCTCCTCACATATTAGCATAATTCAACACTCTAGCTAATGGTTCTATAATGAAGAGGCCATTTTCAATATAGTCTTAAAATCTTACTTGATAAAGTTGATATTGGCCCTCTTCTCCTCTCTCATATTTATTCTGTTATCCCTTTTTTAAGATCAGGAAGAGGTTTGGTGTTTGGAAAGTGAATGAATAAAGCATTTTTATAGCAATCATATCTTATACATTCTTTTTGGAATCAATGACAGGTTTGGTGCTTGAAAAGTGAAGAAGCAATGGCTTCTTTAGCAGTCAAAAAATTATGTGTTATTTCAAGATCAGGAATAGGATTGGTGTTTCGAAAGTGAATTAACAATGTCCTTATAAAACCATCAAAAATTATCCCATTTTTTGGGGGGGAGGTGATAGCAGGTTTAGTGTTATCAAGTGAAGAGTAAAGGGATTTTTTAGCAGTCTAAAAATTATCCTTTCTTTGGGAGCAATTTTGGCTTTTCTATATTTACTCTGGGCAGGGTAGAATTCCTAGCAGGAGAAGTACAATATAGAACATGATGGAAAGGTAGAAGATGGGTGACTGTGTAGTAGCAGTGGTAATGGCAGCAGCTGCAGTAAGGTATGGAATATAATGGATAGGCAATAGCTGTCTGGCCGTGTAGGGGCAGCAGCACTGACAGCAGGAGAAACAGTAAAATATGGAACATGATGGACGGAGAGAAGATGGGTGGCAGTTTAGCGACTGGTGAGCTCTCATTACAATACAAAATATAAGAAAGAGGTAAGAGATATCCAGCTGTGTAGGAGGAGCGGTAGTGAAGCATAATGGAGGCAGTGGATGTTCAGCTCTGTAGGGGTATTTGTACTGGCAGCGTCAGCAACAGTACAACATGGAATATAATGGAAAAGCGTGAGATGTCTGGCTGTGTAGGGGCAGAGAAACATATAGAAAGGCTTCAGATTATCCAGCTGTATAGGGGCAGTGGAACATGATGGACATTCAACAGTACTGACTGTGATAATTATAATAACTGTGCACTGCCCCTTTAATAATTCAAGAAATCCTTGAATGACCCAGCACAGAGCAGCAGAAGTACAGAGGAACCCTACTGGCCAGAGGAAACCGTTGGGAAATGAAGAGGATGAATATGGGGGCTGGGACATGGTTATTAAAAGAATCAGCTGTAACTGAGAAAAAATGTAATGCGTGCCCTTACAATGAAATTTTTTTTTACTTTATTTGCTATTTGTTAAGACGTGATTTCCAGTAAACTAACTAAATGAAAAGAATGCCAGAGAATTCTCCAATTTTGGCCATTCTAGAAAAAGATTTTTGATCTCTAAACGGTAACTTGCAGAGTGTTGTACATATTCTCTGTGAACTGTGCTTGCTAAGACAATTACCAATTTACTTGGGATCTGATAAGACATTTCTATGTCTGTTGTGAGTATACAGTTGAAACCAGAAGTTTCCATACACTATATAAAAAGACACATCTGCATGTTTTTCTCAATATCGAGATGAAATCAGAATAAACCTTTCCCGTTTTAGGTCAAAATCCTCCTGACAGATTCCATTTAAGCCTACGTTCAACCTTGAAGATCATGAAACTATGAAGCTTATTCTCACCTCATCGCTCATTGCTTTGATGAGCCCTAGGAACGTTCTGCGCAAACCTTGTATGCTTAGGCCTCTTTCACACTTCAGTCATTCGACGTCAGTTGAAATCCACCAAAGGGTGAAAAAAACATATCCGTTGTAAATTTGCAAAAACGGATGTAGCGGATCAGTTTTTAGACAGATCCGTCATGAACCTTTGAACCCGAGAAATACAGGCTGAATATGGCTGGAAAAGGAGAGAGAGAGAGAAAGAGAGAGAGACTCCAGAATGGGTTTTGGCACTTTTTGCAGAGAAGAATGGATCCGCTGGCGGATTCCACCAAAAATGGATGAAGATGGATCCGCCACTCATAGGCGTCCATTATACAAATCGGCGGGCGCGACGGATCCGTCATAGTCCACCTTTTCGATGAACACAAAAAACGTCGCAGTGGACGTTTTCAAAAACCGACGGGCGCCAAAATAATGACTTATCCGTCATTTGACGGATCAAACTGACGCATATCCGTCAAAATCCGTCACTAATGCAACTCAATGGCAAAAAAACGGATCCGCCCCAAAAAAAGGTGGATCCGTTTTTTGACGCTTTGATGGATTTTGACTGACCTCGAACGACTGAAGTGTGAAAGAGGCCTTAAGGGATGAATCTGTGAACAGAAATCTGTACACATGGAGATCACATTACATGCAGCCACTTACTGAACTCTGTGAAATAAGGAGAGGGAGGGCATTTTCAGCTGCTCAGGATGTTGAGCTCCTACCTCACTGACTTGATTTATGATGAGCTCACAAGACAGGTGACATGGCAGAAACACACGCTCCTGTGATAAAACAAGCAGTGAAAGGTTTTACATCAGAAAGCAGAAGTTGTGAGCTCCTTCAGCGTCATCACTGTATACTCAATTATCATAAATGACTAATATTTCCTCCCTTGGGCAGGGATGTAATTTGTACCGACTATGAACTGGAGCAGCTTTACATGATCGGACACAGCCATTACACAGTAGGAGAACATGTATAAGGTTATCTCAGCACAGGAACATTTAAAAAAAAATGTAATTGTGGAACTTGTTACTAATAATATAATAATAATCATTTTATATATATAGCGTCAACATATTCTGCAGCATTTTGCAATTAAGCAATGACATATACAGATAATAAAGTCAATACAGTTACATTAAGAGTGAGGGTCCTGCGCGCAAGCTTAGAGTCTACAAGGAAATAGAGGGGGACACAATAGGTAAAATTCAAAGGTCAATTAAGTAAAATGTACTTTAGAGTGTGGGACAATCCCTTCAACAACAGGCAGCGGACAGCAAATTAGACAGAAAGAAAACACCTAGTGGTCAGCAGTGATTTTTATGGGGTGAAACAATCTAATTTTTTAATAAAGCGATTTTTAAGATTGACTAATTATCACTTTATCAAATAGAATTACCGTAACTTATCTCAGCGTCCAGTGACTACTAACAGGGACTCTGTCAGCACGGAATGACTGTTCAAACCCAAGTGCAGGCGCTCGATGCATCATGGCGACCAATAATTTAAATACATGTGACCACCCGCTTGTTTTTTTTTATCTCCGCTGTTATGTTTAGGTAGCTGAGGAGAAAAAGCAAAAACGGTAATACACCAGAGAGGCTGGAACCTATTGGATTGCAGTAACCTGAACCTAAAGGCAGAAAGATGAAAGCTATCTGCCCCGGAGCAGATCCCCAAAGAAAATAGGAAGCCCCCAAACATATAATGGCGGTTAGACAAGAAGATAGCACAAACAGAAAATAGAATGAGCAAACGTTGGGGCCCAATCTGTCTAGACAAAAAAGTACAGGAAAGAATTCTGACTGCAATCCAACAAAAACCCTAAAAAATACCAGCACTTCTGATTGCCAAAAAACCTGCGATCACACGATCTCTACCACCTAAATCAGATCTCTGGTGTAACAAAACAAAGCCGCAGCCACTGAAAAAACAGGAAAAAGCAAATGAACAAACAACAGTGGCTACAGATAAATTGAGAGGAGCACAGGCCCCAGGCGGGGACCCGGCTGACCTCCATAAAAGTGCAGAAAACTATGAAAAAAGCAAGCACAAAAAGAAAAGCAGAAAATATCTTATCTGAAAGCAGCAGGTGCAGGCAAGACTCCAGCAACTTCCAAATGAACCAGGAACCACAATTGAGACAAGAACAATTGATCACCGATGACCATCATGGGAGGGAACCTCCCTTATATCAGTCCAGTCAGTGATACCAGATTGCCATTCCTCGCTGAAAAGTTCAGTACTGTCTGTAACCACCAGAGGGAGCCTCTGCTCAGAAACCATCTCTAGCACATTCACAACACTCCGCCCTTCTCTGGCTCTAGGAAGCCAAAGCTGTCAATCAAAGAAGAGAGGAGGGCGGAAATAGACGGAAAACAAGCAGATGTGACGGTATATTTAAATGATTGGTCCCGCCATGAAGCACCAAGTGCCTGTACTCGATTTGAGCTGACAGAGTCCCTTTAACTCTCTCTCTCTCTCGTGGTGGTGGTGAAGTGAATCAGCACCATGAACATTCTCGTATCTGTCCAATCCAATTTTTTTTTTGCATTATTTTGTTGGCATCCTTCATTTATTTTATTTATAGATCTTTTTCTTCCGTTGATGAAAATATAAATTTTTTTTATACAATCTTGCATCCAGCTATAAACATTCATGTCACAAAGTTCATATGTTTCATTGCAAAAGCCATATTCTGCAAGTGGCCCTTAACACATGGAGATGCCGGTCGAGATAGATCATACTTGTCCTATGAAGACACTTGTGGAAGTAAAGATAAGTTCTTAAACCCTGATATAAGAGATATAGACGGCATGACCATTGTGTGACATTTATGATAATGAAGGAACCAGTACGATTGAATCAAGTATCGTCCTATAATTACGAGAACATTATGCAAGTGCTTACTTTTGAATACAAATACAATTGGATCTCGCCTGACAAGCCAGGAAAATAAGGTATGGAAAGACAATTTGTTTCCAATGTTGGGTTTGCACTTTCTTTGAATTGTCCTTGAATATATTATATAGTAAATATTGGTCATAGGTGTAATTCCATTGACAGCTTAAAGTAAACCTCTCACCAGGTTTGACCGGGATACAGGGACCACCCTTCAGGCCTGATATACAGCATCCTATAATGCTGTATATCTGCCCTCAACACGATCTGTAGAAGAAGAAAAAGACCTTTTATCATACTCACCTTCAGGGCGGTCCATTCCGAGTGGTGCCACTGGCCTTGGTCCGGCGCCTCCTATCTTCTTACGATCGCCATCCTCCTTCTTAGATTGTGTGGAAGATGCGTCTCAACGTCATGCGCACAGTCTCCCTGGCATCGAGCTCCTGATCAGGCATACTTCTCTGTCCTGTTGAGGGCAGAGTAAAGTACGGCAGGGGCCAGGAAAAGGCCAAATAGCCCCAGCGCATGCACAACGCAGTCCTTTGCTCTACCCTCAACAGGGTAGAAATGCATCATCCACATGAAGCAACAAGGAGGACAGCAATTGTAAGAAGATGTAAAGCACCAGATCAAGACCAGTGACACCTCTCGGACTGCCCCACAGGTAAATATAATAAAAGTTATTTTTCTTCTGCTATAGGTCGGGTTGGGGCAGATATACAGCATTATAGAATGCTGTATATCAGCTCTGAAGGTGGTGGCCATATCTCATATCGGCCAAACTTGATGACAGGTTCTCTTTAAAATGTATTAAAGGGAGTCTGTCACCCCAAACTGACAGTATAAATTAAGCACATAGCCTTATAGGATATATAAACCCTTTAAAAATTGCACCTTAAGTGTTCTAAATGCTGCCTCCGTTCTACAGAAAGTGAAGTGTAATAAAATATGCTAATTAACCCCTTTACGACCAATGACATATAGGTATGTTATAGGTCGACTCGTCTCCCCCTGTTTGGTGCAGGCTCCAGCGCTGAGAATATGACAGCTGATTTGATCAGCTGTCATGGGACCCTAACAGCCGCGGGTGGAATAGCGTTCCAACCGCAGCTGTCAATCTCTGACAGCGGCATTTAACATGGCTGCGCCTCAAGCGTGTCATAAGACCCACCCAGCGGCGCACCTGTCACATGATCGTACGGTGCCGATGGGTTGTATGACAACTCGATGTCTGCAGGAGACCCCTATAGTTGTCATTGCAGCTCTGCTATGAGCGCCATCCAGTGGCCAGCATTCATAGCAGATGAGCATTTAGCTACGCATAGCAGGGCTTTATGTGTAGGAAGAGCGATCAGAAGATGGCAGCTTCAAGTCTCCTTTGCAGACTATTGAAGCAAGTAAAAAATAGAAAAAAATGCTTTTAAAAATATTAAAAAAATTAAAAAAAGTCCAAATCACCCCCCTTTTGCCACATTCAAAATAAAACAATCCCAAATATAAAAAATACACATTTTTGGTATCTCTGAATTCAAAACCACCCAATATATCAAAATGTAAAAAGAATTAATCTGACCGGTAAATGGCGTAACAAGAGAAAAAGTCAAAATGCCAAAATTACATTTTTTTGGTTCCCTCAACATTGAAATAAAATGCAATAACTGGCGACCAAAACATCGGAACTACCCAAAATGATATCAATAGAAATGTCAGGTCGGTGTCCAAAAGATAAGAAGTCACCCAGTCCCTGATCACGAAAAATGGAGATGCCAGGTGGGCCTTGTTTTTCACACGTTTTAATTTTGTGGTTTCCTTTCTTCCTGGCACTAAGAATGTTAAGGCGGATGCCCTCTCGAGGAGTTTCCTTGCGGACTCTCCTGAGGTATCTGATCCTTCTGTTATTTTGAAAGAAGGTGTAGTTCTTTCCGCCATCTCGCCCAATTTGAGACTGGCTCTGGAGGGGTGTCAGGAGGATAGGCCCGAGCGCTGCCCTGTTGGGAAATTGTTTGTCCCGGACCAGTGGAAAAAGAGTGTGATGTCTGAGATTCATTGTTCCGCGTTGGCCGGTCATCCCGGAATTTTTGGTACCAGAGACTTGGTTAGTCGGTCCTTTTGGTGGCCTACCTTGTCTCGTGATGTTAGGGAATTTGTGCAGTCCTGCGGGACTTGCTCTCGCTCCAAGCCTTGCTCTCGCTCTAGTGGTTTGCTGATGCCATTGCCTGTGCCCAAGAGACCATGGACCCATATCTCTATGGATTTCATTTCCGACCTCCCTGTTTCTCAGAGAATGACCGTCATCTGGGTGATTTGTGATAGGTTTTCCAAGATGATACATCTTGTGCCATTACCTAAGTTGCCTTCCTCCTCTGAATTGGTGCCTTTGTTCCTTCAGCACGTGGTTCGTTTACACGGCATTCCTGAGAACATTGTGTCTGACAGAGGAGTCCAGTTTGTTTCCAGATTTTGGAGGACCTTTTGTTCTAAACTTGGTGTTCAATTGTCTTTCTCCTCGGCGTTTCATCCTCAGACCAATGGTCAAACTGAGAGAACAAACCAGACATTGGAGACTTATCTAAGATGCTTTGTGTCTGCTGATCAGGATGACTGGGTCTCTTTTTTGCCCTTGGCTGAGTTTGCTCTTAATAATAGGGCTAGCTCTGCCACTTTGATGTCTCCATTTTTCTGTAATTCTGGGTTTCACCCTCGATTTTCTTCAGGACAGACGGAGGCTTCTGTGTTGTGAATGGGTTTGAGATGAGTTCTGAGCAGAGGCTCCCTCTGGTGGTTACAAGCGGTACTAGTGAGGATTGTGAGGACTGGGAATCAGGTGTTACTGATTGGTCTTATTTAAGGGAATCATTTTCCCATCAGGGTTGCCGGTGATCAATTGTTCTGGTCTGAATCCTTCTTTCCAGTTTCCCTTGTAGCCTGCTGTGTCGTGTCTGCATCTCCTGCTATCAGATAAGACAATTTCTTATTTTGTGTTTTTGCTATATTTTTGCATTTGGTCCTGCACTTCTGTGGGGGCCTTCTGGGTCCCCTCCGGGGGCTTTTGCCCTCTCAGTTTAGTTCAGCCACTGTGTTTTGTACTTTTTCTTTTTCCAGTTTTTTCAGTGGCTGCTGTTTTTGTTACACCAGAGAACTAATTTAGGTGGTAGAGGTCGTGTGATCTCAGGTGATTTTGAAATTAGTAGAGTTGGTGTTTTTCAGGGTTTTCTGGGATTGCAGTAAGTACCCTTCCTGTCCTTTTCTATTTAGATAGTTTGGGCCCCAGCGTTTGCTCATACTATTTTCTTTCTGTGTCAGTATTTCCCTTG
The DNA here is from genome assembly GCA_033576555.1 of Oophaga sylvatica. NCBI lineage: Eukaryota > Metazoa > Chordata > Amphibia > Anura > Dendrobatidae > Oophaga > Oophaga sylvatica. Next base: position 75,988 of record JARQOD010000467.1, read on the forward strand.
TCTAACCGCCATTACATGTTTGGGGGCTTTCTATTATCTTTGGGGTTCTGCTACGGGGCAGATAGCTTTCCTATTTCTATCTTTAGGTGTAGTTAGTTTCTCAGGCTGTGACGAGGCTCTAGGACCAACGTAGGAACGCTCCACGGCTGCCTCTAGTTGCGGTGGTTAGTCAGGGTACTGCAATCTCATAGATTCCAACTGCTCTGGTGTATTTCCTTTTTTGCCTGCACTCCTCAGCTACCGTAACATAACAGTATCACCGGCCACCCTGATGGGAAAATGATTCCCTTAAATAAGACCAATCAGTAACACCTGATTCCCAGTCCTCACAATCCTCACTAGTACCGCTTGTAACCACCAGAGGGAGCCTCTGCTCAGAACTCATCTCAAACCCATTCACAACACTTCTGTCTGTCCAGGTGTTGACTCTGTTGTGGAGCGTATGCAACAGATTTGGGACCAGGTAGTGGAGAGGTTATCCCTCTCTCAGGAGAGGGCCCAGCGGTTTGCTAACCGGCATAGGACTGATGGTCCTCGGTTTAAAGTGGGGGACTTGGTCTGGTTGTCCTCAAAGAATATTCCTATGAGAGTGGCATCTCCTAAATTTAAGCCTAGGTTCATTGGACCTTATAAGATCATGGAGATTCTTAATCCTGTTTCTTTTCGTTTGCTTCTTCCAGGGACATTTAAGATCCATAACGTGTTCCACAAGTCCTTGTTGAAGAGGTTTGTTGAGCCAGTGGTTCCTACTGCTTTGCCTCCTGACCCTGTTCTGGTTGAGGGCAATATGGAGTTTGTGGTTGAGAAAATATTGAATTCTCGTTTTTCTAGACGGAAACTCCAGTATTTGGTTAAGTGGAGAGGTTATGGTCAGGAAGACAATTCTTGGGTGTTTGCTTCGGACATCCATGCTAGGAGACTCATCCGTGCGTATCATAGAACTCATCCTGACCGACCTGGTTGCTCAAGTGAGGGTTCGGTGACCCCTCCTCAAGGGGGGGTACTGTTGTGAATGGACTTGAGATGAGTTCTGAGCAGAGGCTCCCTCTGGTGGTTACAAGCGGTACTGGACTGTCCAGTGAAGATTGTGAGGATTGGGAATCAGGTGTTACTGACTGGTCTTATATAAGGGAGTCGCCTTCCCATCAGGGTTGCCGGTGATCAATTGTTCTGGTATCAATCCTTGATTCCTGTTTCCTTTGTAGCCTGCTGTGTCGTGTCTGCATCTCCTGCTAACAGATAAGACATTTTCTTCTTTTTGTTTTTGTGCTTGATTTTTGCATTTTGTCCTGCACTTCTGTGGGGGCCTTCAGGGTCCCCTCCGGGGGCTTTTGCCCTCTCAGTTTAGTTCAGCCACTGATGTTTGTGCATTTGCTTTTTCCAGTTTTTTCAGTGGCTGCTGTTTTGATTTTGTTACACCAGAGAACTAATTTAGGTGGTAGAGGTCGTGTGATCTCAGGTGTTTTTGAAATTAGTAGAGTTGGTGCTTTTCAGGGTTTTTTGGGATTGCAGTAAGTGTGTTGTGACCCGCACCACAATTGTGGGTTACCAGGGCAATGGGGTACTCGGAGCCGAGCCCATGGAAGTCTATGGGATTTGTGTCACTGGCAGCGGTGGCTCGGTCCGTGGCCCTGGCGGTCAGGCGTATGATGGGGGGGATTATTTACAGGGGATTGGTAGATAACAGTTCGTGACGCCACCTGTAGTTTTCTAGTCACTAAGACCAGCGCTGCTGTAGATCTCTGAGGGGATGTTATGGCAGCTAGATGACGGGTCCCCCACAGGTGGGACTGGTCCCTCAAAGTCTATGGTTATAATGATGTAGGGTGCAGATAAATGAATCAGTCTCACACCATCCAGCGTCTTTCCATACCTTTTACTTGTCAGATGTTTAGGCAGGTCCCGGGGAGCTGGTCGGGGTGGAGAATGTGTTTCGAGATAACAGCTGAACAGGTTAGAGGCCTCCTTTACTTCCAATATGATGAGTCCAACTAGCATAGAGCTAAGTTAACTCCGAATACTCCAGCTAACTCCATAGCTGTACTGCCCGGTCAGCATTGTGGTGGAGCCTTCCAGTGATGAAACTAGGTTCTTCTATGCTTGGCCTAGCTCGAAGTCCCTATTCCACCTGACTCCGATTACGTGCCGACACTTCAAGGGCTGCTTTCTGCGACCTAAGGTCCAGTAAGACTCTGGTTGTTCCGTTACTATGCGTGAAGCGATAGCAACACTTCGGTCCCCAGTGACCGGGTAAATTGTGCAGGTAATCCTATACCTAAGGCACTGCTCTAATTCCTTCCACTGCGCCCTTCGCCCTGTTCGCGCTCTTAACATAAGCACTCCACACTTCCTAGGATGGTAGTAAAAGTCAATCCTTTCTTACTTCTTCCTTGGAGCTCGCTGACAGATTCTCAGTATTCTCCTAGTTCAGGAACACATCAACTGAACTTCACTGTCCTTGGGACAGGCGACTGAAGTTTCTGCTGCAAACTTTCCTTTCTTCAAAGCTGTCTCTGTCTTCAGGTTAAGGAACAGCTCTGACTAGACTAGGATGAACTGGCTCACCCTTACTAGCCTCCACTTTATGAACTGCTGACAGGAACCAACTGAGTGGCTGTCTTTCACTTCACTTCCTGGAAGACTCCTCACTACTTCACGAGTCCAGACTAGACTGACTTGTCTCTGCTGCATGTCACAAGCTTATATACCCCGAGGGTGTGTCTAAAGTGTGAATGGATGATGTGAGCTTTAACTGTTACCTTTCTGTGCAGACTCCAGGATAATGTGTGCCTTACATACCAGGGCTACACATCCCCCCTTGGTAAAATACAGCACTCCCGGGCTGTGAAATAGACAAAGAAAGAATTTTGTTTTGCATTTAAACAATAACATGAAACTCATCCCATCCGGGAGGTACGAAATCTTAAACGTTACAATATGTACAGTAAGAAAATACAAAAGTATCAGAACATCAAGACACTCAATAAATATTCATAGTATTCTTGTGAAGGACCCGCACCAAACCTTCAACGTGGGTCCTGGGTGGGCTGCAGGACATCTGACTGCAGACCTCACTCAGTGCCACACCATACGGGTTTTATGTTCAGAGGTAAGTCAAGGCTTCATGTGAAACCAAGACAAGGCACAAAGTGCAACTATTTACAGGATACAGTTTTTGGGCTGGCTCAGTCCTCAGCCACGCAGTCCATTATAAGACATTTTCAAGTAATTCACATTATATCACAATACTTTAAATTCCTTCAAATGCAATAAACTTCTTTATACAACTTTATACAATTGATCATAGATAATAACCCTTTTCTGAGTCATAATAACCTACTGTTGATAACGAATAGGTAGCTTCCCTTTCGTTGTTCGTTCCGATCTACGTGGAGTAGCATCAGGTATATTGGTCTCTGATCTATCTGTTCCGCGTAACGACAAACTATAATACTGCCTCAATCTTTCTATGGATCTGGCAAGCGTACTGAGGGCTGGGCGGTGTGAGTCAGCTTCACCAGGGGATCCCATAGCATGGGGCGCTGCTTCTGGTGATTCTACTTCTTGAGATTCTGCAGGCTGGGGTTCTGCTGGAATAGGTACCTCTAGAACTGGTTCTGTTGGCACAATGGGCATGACTGGAGGTAGAGCTTCCTCTTGTGGCTGATAAAACTGCAACACAGGAATGATTACCGCATCTCCCAGTCTGGGCCAATCCGCAGGTAAATCTCCCAGATCCGTGTGTATAACCGCTTCAACACTCTCTTCTTGATTCACAATAGGGTTATCTTCCCGAAGCTTCAACTGGTCTGGACACAACTTTAAATGATCTCTTGACACAGTGGCAGTCGTTTTTCCTCCATCCTTGCTGATGATACAGACTTTTCTGTTATCAAATTTGGAATCTTGTACGACATATGGTTCTTGTTCCCACTGGTTGTCCAACTTGTGCAGCTTCCTTTTCCTTTTTAACACAATTTCTCCAGGCATCAAAGGCTTAGCGGGAGCATTCTTGTTGTAAATATTCTCCTGCTTTTCCCGAGCTTTATTGAGACTTTCTTCTACGCAGGCTTGCACTCTTCTGTATTGCTCTTGCCGATTTGTATCCCAATTCCAACGGTTCATCTGCTCGGTCACCACCCAGTTCAATCCTTGCAGTCTCCGCCTTGCCCTCATAAGGTAAGCTGGTGTGCAGTTGGTAGAACTCACTGGTATGTGGTTGTACAAGTCAACCAGGTCAGGTAACAATTCTGGCCACCGATTTCTTTCTTCCAGTGGTATGGATTTTAGCAAGTCAACGACAATGTGGTTCATTTTCTCGCAAAGGCCGTTGGTTTGGGGGTGGTATGGCGTCGTTCTAATTTTCTTACACCCATACAAGTGACAAAATTGCTTAAACAGGTCCGCTTCAAAAGCAGGGCCTTGATCAGTCAGTACCTGCTCTGGATACCCATGTGGTCTGCAGAAGCTTGCTTGAAAGGTCCTTGCTGCCGTCACTGCTGTCTGATCCTTGACGGGGATGACCACCAAAAATCTCGAATAATGATCCACCATGGTCAGGGCATATGAGTATCCAGACCTGCTTGGCGACAATTTGACGTGGTCCAAGGCCACGATCTCCAAGGGACGAGTCGTCCGGATAGGCTGCAGGGGTGCCTTCTGACTACCATAGTCCCTTCGTCTGAGACCACAGGGTCCACAGTTCCGACACCACCTCTCGATGGAGCTGCGCATTCCTACCCAGTAGAACCGGCACCTCAACAGGGTCTCCAGCTTTCTCCAGCCAAAGTGTCCTGCTTGATCGTGGTACGCTTCCAACACCATTTGGACGTCTGCCTTGGGGACCACTATCTGCCATACCATCTCATGGGTTCTGGGTTGACGTATCTCCTGCACAACTTCTCACGGTATAGGAACAACCGGCTTCTCTCATTCCACAGGAGCTTTGCTGACATAGGTGCATCTTTTTCCAAGGAGGAACCTTCCTGTCTTAACAACTCCTTGATACGGCTGACCACTGGATCGCTGTCCTGAGTCTCTTTCCAGCTGTGATGGGGTAAGGGATTTAATGTTGCGCCATACTGCTTTCTGTAGACACACTGCTCATGGATTATCCCATTTCGATGGAACGCAGGTAGCTCAATTTCTTCCAGGTCGTCCGATTCTTCTTCCGTGTCAGATTCATGTGGCATTCGGGACAATGCGTCGGCGTTAGCATTCTTACGGCCTGCCCGGTACTTGATGGTAAACTGGTAATTTGACAACCGAGCCATCCAACGCTGCTCCATGGCTCCCAGCTTGGCTGTTTCCAGGTGCGTTAACGGGTTGTTGTCTGTGTACGCCGTGAACTTGTTGGAGGCAAGGTAGTGCTTAAATCTTTCAGTAATGGCCCAGACCAGCGCCAGAAACTCCAGCTTAAAGCTGCTGTAATTTTCCGGATTCCTCTCAGTTGGCCTGAGTTTTCTGCTGGCGTAAGCGATGACTTTTTCTTGGCCATTCTGCTTCTGACTGAGAACTGCTCCCAAACCTTCATTACTGGCATCGGTGTACAGCAGGAACGGTTGGCTGTAATCAGGATAGGTCAAGATTTCATCACCTGTAAGGATCTCTTTCATCTTTTGGAATGCTTCAGCCTGTTCCTTACCCCAATTAAAGGGAGGGTTTCTGCTCTTTAGGGATTGTCCTACGAGGAGGTCCTGTAGAGGCGCTGCCTTCTTCGTGTAATCTTTCACGAACCTCCTGTAGTAACCCGTCAGTCCCAGGAACTGTCGCACTTCCTTGAGGTTCTTCGGCTCCGGCCATTTCTGGATGGCGGTGACTTTCTCTGGGTCCGGCGCTACTCCCTCTGAACTGACGATGTGCCCCAAGTATTGTACCTTCTGTTTGAGTAGATGGCATTTTGAGGGTTTCAACTTCATCCCGTACCTGGACAGGGACTCGAATACTTCTGCCAGGTGCTTCAGATGGTCCTCATATGTCTTGGAGTATACGATGACGTCATCTAGGTATAGCAGCACGGTTTCAAAATTGAGATGTCCCAGGCAGTTCTCCATCACTCTCTGAAATGTTCCCGGGGCACTGCTGAGCCCAAACGGCATTCTGTCGAACTCACAGAGCCCCATTGGGGTGGTGAAAGCCGTTTTCTCACGATCCTCCATAGCCACAGCCACTTGCCAGTATCCACTAGTCAGATCAAGGGTAGAAAAGTAGTTAGCCGTTTTCAGAGCAGCTAAGGACTCCTCAATTCGTGGTAATGGGTAAGCATCTTTATGTGTTATGCGATTCACTTGCCTGTAATCCACACACATTCTCATACTACCATCTTTCTTTTTAACCAGAACTAGAGGTGCTGCCCAGGGGCTACAACTATCCCTTATCACCCCGGCTTCCTTCATATCATGTAACATTTCCTTAGCTTTCTGATAATGGGCTGGAGGTATAGGCCTGTACCGCTCTTTGATGGGAGGATGACCACCTGTAGGGATATGATGCTGTACTCCCTTAATGGCCCCAAAGTCGAGGGGGTGTTTACTAAACACTTGTGCGTACTCTTGTACCACCCGTAATACCCCTTGTTTCTGGTGGACGGGAGTGGTGTCTGTCCCGACATGGAGTTGCTGGCACCAATCCGCCACCTGAGTTGCCGGGTCATTATCCTCCGCTAGTTGGCGGGAGTCTAAGGACTCAGTCGGGAGAATGGAATTATTATCGACGGCATGTAATTTAGCAACTGTTGCATAACGGGGTAAATTTACTTCATCATCTCCCCAGTTGAGAAGCCGTACCGGTACTCTCCCATTTATCACTTCCACTACCCCTCTCGCTGTCATAAGTGTGGGTCTATGTTCTGAGCAATGGGGTTCTACTACTGCTTGGTAGTTTTGTCCTCTCAGACCTATGGCTGCCCTACACCATATTATCATTTCACTCATTGGGGGTATCACAATAGGATTCGAGTCGGTGACCCGTACATTACCAATTTCGCCGTCTGTAAGCTTCGCTTGCTGCTGACACATCAGGGCCCGGATCTCTCTCTGGATCACTCCCTTCTGCCTTGGTCGGGCGATCTCAGCGAGCTGTTGGAGTAGAAACACAACTTCTCCCAGACAGTTACTGATAATGTTAGTACCCAGAATTATGTTTAAACCGTTCTCTTCATTTACAGTCTTTACTACTAGAAGCCCCTGGTCTTTCAACTCCTCTCTGCCCACTTTCACATCCACACTTTTGGTCCCGAGTACTTCCACAGGGAGACCATTAGAAGCATACACGGTAAAGTCAGGGCTCGGGGGTTGAAGACTATCCATAGACCAGAACTTTGTATATAGGGCATCAGGTATTATGGTCACCTGAGACCCAGTATCTAGCAACGCCGGAACTGCAATCCCATCCAGAATGATGGACAGGTAGGGTCGTCCACCCACGAACCTGCGGTTCCAATCTAAGGGGCCTGACGAGTCTCCACCTGGGTGTTGGCCCTCGGACCCAGGTTCTGCCCGTTTAAAGGACACTGTGTCGACATATGACCTTTCCGGTTGCAGCGGTAACAGATGATCTCCCGGCGAGGAGGGTGCTGGTCAGGGGTTGCTCCTGGGGGTGGCGTTGTCCTCCTCCGGTGGGGCGACGTCCTCCTTCTCCTCCGGTTCATCCATGGGACATCCTCCGGGCAGTCGGCTAATAAGATCTTTCCTTCTTCCTCTTTCCGCAGCTGCAGGGCACTCATCACAGCAGCCAGATTTTTAGTCAACTGGCGCACTTCCGAGCGCAGACAGTCCAATTCACTAGGGGGCGTCACCTGCGTTGTGGCTTCTGCCGCTAGCGGGAAAAGGTGGGTACTGCCGGTTCCAGAGTGATTTCACCCTGGTGATGTTGAGTTGCCACTTCAGGTTTGCCCAGGGGTCGCAGTCCTTTTATTGCCATGTCCTTTAGGGCATCAAAGGTGGCATCTGGATGATCTAAAGACCACCAATTTACAGTTCTGCGTTCCGCTTGGGACCTCAGTCCTTGCACAAATTGTTCTTTCAGCATCTTACTTTCATCAATGACACTTATGGTATTAACCTGCTTGAGGGCTCTCAGGGCCCCTTGTAGTCGGCAGGCATAGTCCCTTATACTGTCACTTGGTTGCTGTGAACAATTGTAGAATGCCATCCGGAGATCTGTTTCGGTGCGATCTTCAAAAATGGCCTGTAACTTTAAGAGGATCGCAGGCACCAACTCCTGTCCCGTGGTAGCCCAAGTCTCCACTTCTCTCTCAGCAGCGCCAGTTAGCTGCCCTATTAATACTGCAGCTTTTTGCCTCTCAGACATAGAGTACATTTCCAGGACACTGCATATCTTCCGTTTGAATCCTGCTAAAGTGCCTGGCTCGCCGCTGTACTGGGGAAGCCATTTTGCCCCAGGCATATATGGGAGCGTTAGTGGCATGAGCGGGACTACCGGGCCGGGTGCTGGGCCTGCGCCCCCATCCGGCGCTACAATGCCACGCGGCGCGGGGTCGGGGCCTCCGGCTGGGGCCGCACTGTCGGCCGGTTGTTGCGACATATTAGTGCCCCCTTGGTTAATCGGGGCCTACCGTTTCCAGAAGCTGCCGCTCCACAAGCACAGCGATGGGGACAGGACCTTCGTCGCAGGCGCTCTGATGTCAGAGCGTTCACTTCCTGTCGCAGGACCTGCCGCTGAGTCAGAGCCGGGGGCGTGTCCGAGACTCTGCGCGCTTTTCAGGTACGCCCACCTTCTTCTCCAGCGCCTCAGGGCGCGAATATGGCGGCAAATATGGCGGTATTTGGCGCCAAACAACAGCAACAGTCTTTTTCACCAAAACACTCCACAGGCACACAGGGCTCGCAATGCTGCAAGTTTCGGATCCTGTTCGTGACGCCAAGTTTTGTGTTGTGACCCGCACCACAATTGTGGGTTACCAGGGCAATGGGGTACTCGGAGCCGAGCCCATGGAAGTCTATGGGATTTGTGTCACTGGCAGCGGTGGCTCGGTCCGTGGCCCTGGCGGTCAGGTGTATGATGGGGGGGATTATTTACAGGGGATTGGTAGATAACAGTTCGTGACGCCACCTGTAGTTTTCTAGTCACTAAGACCAGCGCTGCTGTAGATCTCTGAGGGGATGTTATGGCAGCTAGATGACGGGTCCCCCACAGGTGGGACTGGTCCCTCAAAGTCTATGGTTATAATGATGTAGGGTGCAGATAAATGAATCAGTCTCACACCATCCAGCGTCTTTCCATACCTTTTACTTGTCAGATGTTTAGGCAGGTCCCGGGGAGCTGGTCGGGGTGGAGAATGTGCTTCGAGATAACAGCTGAACAGGTTAGAGGCCTCCTTTACTTCCAATATGATGAGTCCAACTAGCATAGAGCTAAGTTAACTCCGAATACTCCAGCTAACTCCATAGCTGTACTGCCCGGTCAGCATTGTGGTGGAGCCTTCCAGTGATGAAACTAGGTTCTTCTATGCTTGGCCTAGCTCGAAGTCCCTATTCCACCTGACTCCGATTACGTGCCGACACTTCAAGGGCTGCTTTCTGCGACCTAAGGTCCAGTAAGACTCTGGTTGTTCCGTTACTATGCGTGAAGCGATAGCAACACTTCGGTCCCCAGTGACCGGGTAAATTGTGCAGGTAATCCTATACCTAAGGCACTGCTCTAATTCCTTCCACTGCGCCCTTCGCCCTGTTCGCGCTCTTAACATAAGCACTCCACACTTCCTAGGATGGTAGTAAAAGTCAATCCTTTCTTACTTCTTCCTTGGAGCTCGCTGACAGATTCTCAGTATTCTCCTAGTTCAGGAACACATCAACTGAACTTCACTGTCCTTGGGACAGGCGACTGAAGTTTCTGCTGCAAACTTTCCTTTCTTCAAAGCTGTCTCTGTCTTCAGGTTAAGGAACAGCTCTGACTAGACTAGGATGAACTGGCTCACCCTTACTAGCCTCCACTTTATGAACTGCTGACAGGAACCAACTGAGTGGCTGTCTTTCACTTCACTTCCTGGAAGACTCCTCACTACTTCACGAGTCCAGACTAGACTGACTTGTCTCTGCTGCATGTCACAAGCTTATATACCCCGAGGGTGTGTCTAAAGTGTGAATGGATGATGTGAGCTTTAACTGTTACCTTTCTGTGCAGACTCCAGGATAATGTGTGCCTTACATACCAGGGCTACACAAGTGCCCTTCCTATCCTTTTCTATTTAGGTAGTTTGGGCCCCAACGTTTGCTCATTCTATTTTCTGTCTGTGTCAGTATTTCTTCTTGTCTAACCGCCATTACATGTTTGGGGGTTTTCTATGTTCTTTGGGGATCTGCTCCGGGGCAGATAGCTTTCCTCTTTCTATCTTTAGGTGTAATTAGTTTCTCAGGCTGTGACGAGGCGTCTAGGACCAACGTAGGAACGCTCCACGGCTGCTTCTAGTTGTGGTGGTTAGTCAGGGTACTGCAATCTCATAGATTCCAACTGCTCTGGTGTATTGCCTTTTTTACCTGCACTCCTCAGCTACCGAAACATAACAGGGACTGAAGTATCCTGTTGGGGAGTGAAGGAACCTACCTGATATATTTCTACTGACCTATTCCTTTTGTTCTGCTGGAAATTAGCCATTGACAGAGGAGTCAGGCTGTGGCTTTTTCATAGAGAACACAGTAGCGCTCAGCCAAGCTAAGAATTCCTGTGTATGAAGGAGTCTAGAAAGATATCTGTCAAACGATTGTTCAGCCAACAGCTTTCTAATGTGTATTGGGGCCTGTAGGCAATGTCTATTAGGGAATCTGAGAGTATTGCCCAGGGACTTTTGTTATACTCTACCGTTAAAGGGGGTTCTTCAGGAATATGACAAAATAGCCGCTGTCACATATTTCAAACCGCAGCCTGTTCTTGTTACATGTCAGGACCTGCCGCAATCTGAAGAAACAACACTTCAGACACATGTCACAACTGTCAGAGGAGCAGCGTCATGAGCAAACATAACTGATCTGCTCGCTCAGTCATGGAGCAGGGCTGCGACAGGAGAAAAAAAATGAGCTAAGTAAACAGAATGGAGCTTCTTACATGCTCATTTGTTCACCTGTTCTTCTCAGTCATTCTGACAGGCTTACACGGACACTGACTAAGCCCGTTGTGCTCAGGAAGGAAGGAGAATTTTCCATGGCTGAGTGAGCTGATCAGTTGTGTTTGTTCACAATGCTGCTCCTCTAACAGTTGAGAGACACGTCTTGTTTAGTGCTTCTTGTTCTGTAACCTGTTTTGACACATAGCTGGGATGGATTGCAGTTTGAAATATGTAAGAGTGACTATTTTATAAAATTTTCAGAGAACCCCCTTAAAATAAAACTTTTTTCCCATTCCCTCACTTAAGAAGCAACCTTGCCTGTCCCCCCAGAATGTCCAATAGACGCTGCTTAAAAGGTAATCTTAGAAAACAGCCAGGAAAATGTTGTATTATTCCCTTGCTAGGCTTCATCCATAACAACCGGTATAGAGAATTACCCCCTCCTTCTGTTTGCATCCCATAGATTGCAGCATGTAGGGATGTAAATGGACGAGATTGAGAATCACATCAATCCTCCTGTTGGTGATGGCATGTGCACAGCTGTAATGTAATTTTATGGCACGATGCATGAAGGTGGTGCGTACTATGATGTACCGTACACTTACGTCATGTTAAGAGGTTAAAGTACTTTTGTGTTTCCGTTCGTGTTCTCTCTTGTCTTGAATGTTTTCATTCTGAAGTTGCATGATGTCTTCTGTAATTTTCTGAAGTCTATTGCTGCCCCAGAAGAGAAAATGATGCCAAAACAAATCTGTGCAGCATGGAAAGGAAGTGTATTGTATAGCACCTGGTAGAATTTCTGTATGTTTATGTTGCTGCATGATTTTTTTTTAGATGACGGATTTGGAAACTTACCAATTGGTGAGCTGCTTGAAAATAAACATAGATGTTATAATGAACAGTTTCAATAAAGCATGGATGAAGACAAAGCACCATTGTTGTTCATATCAAGGGAACATATTGCAGCCCAGCCTAATTTAAATAACAGACATTACTCCACATCACAAACATCTCCATCATCATAGTCCTCTGCAAACTGAGTTACTTGGTGGTAGATACCATACATAGGAGGGACCTTATGTGTAGATGGTCAGACATATGTGCGAAGTACTCCATAAAGACTTATGGGAGTAATGGAAACAGCTGAACCAGATTGCACTTGGGCATTAATTATGACCCCTTCACAAAGGGGTCATATTCCGTGTTTGCAATTCCGTTCCCCCCTCCCCTTACATACAGCTATCACAAAGTGTTGCAGTGTATTAATAAGGTGTTATTAAATTCATGTGTTTGTAAAATTAGAAAAATGACTCACTCATAGTTGTAATAATCATGATAGAATAAGAAAAAACTCCAAAAGATGGCGCCAAGGCAGTTTTACTGCACAAGCTGATTAGCTGATCAGCCAATAGAAAACGTTTAGGCTTGAAAACATCAAGGCACTGAGACTGTCCAACACATAATGGAGACCGACCCAGATACTAGTAATGGGCAAATCAAAAAAAAAATGTTCGGTAAAGGTACTGGAATGGTACCCGAACTTGAACCTGGACCCCATTCAAATGAAAGGGGGCCAGAACATCCGGCGTTTCCTATGCTGTCATCTGCGTGACAGTATAGGAAACACCAGCTCTGATCGGTAGTAAGTTCGTTACTGCCAGTTAGAGTGCTGCTGTTCCCACGCAGTTGCACAGAAGACAGTGTGTGAGGCAGTAGCTCTGACTGGCGGCAAATAGGTTTCTGCTGGTTATTGTCGTTGGCTGGTCTCACTGACAGCAGCTAGAGAGGAGCAAACCTTTCAAGGTTCAGGTCGGTTCGGGACGTTCGGCGACTATGTTGGCCAAACAGTTCGACGAACGGCTCCTACACGCTCATTAACAGTTTGTCTGAGTCCCCCTTGATCACTGTTAACAACCCTCCCAAGGTATCTGCCTGTGCAACGACAGTCTGGAACTTAGAGATATTGTTATCCCTTCCAATCGTCCTCTGCTTCCACCTCTTCCTCTTTGACCACCACCTCCTCACACAGACTATTCAAAGTGTGCTCCAGTTTGTAGATGACCGGAATAGTGATGCTGATGATGGCATCGTCAGCGCTAACCATCTTAGTAGCTATTTTTAAACTGTGAAGAAGAGTGCAGAGATCCTTCATCTGTGCCCACTCCGCAAGCGTGATTTGCACCATGTATGTACTGCGTTGCCCTATAACAAGGGCGACCGGGGTGGTAGTCCTGACCGAGTTCACCCACAAAACACAGTCCACAGGCACCCCGGCCCCTTGCACATGAAACATAGACGAACACTGCTTCCTCAATAGATTACCTTTTCTTTCCCCAGCCACGATAGTCCAGGTAATTAAGTCCAGGGTTACCACTGTGGTCCAACAGGGAAAACAAATTTTAATAAAACTGAGATGAGGAAAATAAGATACAACAGGGATTCTGCTCTTTTCCTGACACTGTCCACGGCCGCACCCACAACGGCCACAGTAGCAGAGATCCAAACAAGTAGTCCACACGCTGGAATCTTGACGCTCACAGTCCCTTCAGCAAGAGGCCCTTCCAAAGTCCTCGGGTCCTGTGTTGTGGTCTTTCCATCCTTGGTCCGGGGCAGCAGATGTCCTCCCCTCCGGCAATGCCCCAGCTGTTGCTGTACGTCTGCCCTGGGCCAAAGTGCCCGGGCTTCTGACTGGGAGCAGCAGCTTCCTCCCTCCTTTCTGCTGCTGACCAAGCCCACCAGTTTAACTGTTTAATATCCTTAACTCTAACATATACAGGCATTAGGGCATGGCAAACAAAGCACATAGAATGGAAGAATACAGGAATAGCACACAGGACACTGACAATAAGCATAACAACAGCACGTGCATTACAGTACATTACAAGTTTTCACACCACACAGTAAGAACACATATATTACCATAAGTAAATATACACATTTTATCATAACAGGGGTCGCGTAGATCCCGCGTGGGGGAGGGGAAAATGAGGGTTCCTGCCACCTCCGTACAGTCCCAGGCTGTGCAAAAGGAAACACTGCACCACTGCTTGCCACAGTCACAGCAACATGTGCAGAGTGGAATTCCACCAAGTCGGAACATTGCAAAACAAACAGTTAACCAGTAGGCTGAAAGACCTCTGTAGCAATGCAAATCAATGACCTGCGGGATTGAGGAAGTGAGCCATGCAAGGCACGTGTGTGAGGTTACCCTGGCGAAGGGCCGCCAGCAGGTTTGCACCGTTATCACACACGGCATTTCCTGGCTTCAGGTTCAGAGGAGACAGCCCTTGCTCTAACTCGGCCTGGATAGCTGTCCACAACTCTTGAGCTTTTTGACTACGATCTCCAAGGCATATTATTTTTAACACTACCTGATTTTGGCGAGCCCTGGCTGTGCAGTATGGAGGGGGAGGGATTCTCTCTGCACTGCTGAAACGTGTGTTTCATTAAGGGAGAGGTTGAGGGCACAGGTGGAGGCCCTAGAGGAGACAGAGGAGGAGGCATAAGCAGTGGAGGAAGTGTTAAATGTAGATGTTTGTCCTGGAAGCCTTGTGTATTCCAAGACCTGCCCCCACAGCCACTAGAGTCACCCAGTGCCCTTAGAGAAGTAATGGCAACTGGGCAACTGGCATTGGAGGACTGCGACGGTTATCAACTTTCTGAAACCGTCTGTATCTGCCAAATGGAAAAGCAGCATTTCCGTGACCAACAGATTAGAGATGGTGGAGTTCAAAAACTTAAATTTGGCATGTGTAGGCGGAAACATTCTTTTAAGTGACCACAACTGCACAAACGAGGGCTGGCTGCTGTTCTGAGAGAGGGTAGAGTAGGGTGAACAGGTCAAACTGCTGGCCTGTGAATGAGGTGCAGGTGGAGATGTTATGGTGGATTGAGAAAGATGTGTTGTGCTAGATGACCCAAAAACATCAGGCATGTCCACTTCCATAACAGCTGATGGGCTCTCACTCACCCTGACTGTAGGTGGTAAACAAGTGGAGATTCTGCAGTCGGAGACCTGTGAGAACCCTTGACACGGTGACTGAGGAGAAGGAAGAAGCAGCAGATGGGGTTGATGGGACGGCTGGGGGTTGGCGAGACCTGCTAGTTCACATTTTAGTGCAATGAGATTCCCAGAATACAAGAAACATTAGAATATGAAACATAACAAGAACATATCTGTTTCTTTAGATAATGTGGAATGTGGGCAAAGAATCTGGTACAAAATAGTGATAGTACCCAGAGATGTATAGCAGCAAGCAGAATTGCACTAATTGTCACGTCCATTCTGAGTAAAAGACTGTCCTGATTATCGCTGGAGGGAACTTATAGAATAGATGAAGTTGTAGGTGGTGATATCACATACACCATGCGGCTGGTTACACATGGATTGCACACAAGATCGCTGTGAACCAGTAAGGACCAATTTAGCTTTAACCAATTTAAAATATAACTTTACAAATAATCTGAACTCTCTCAATCCAAGTCCCAGGAGTTAAATCAAGTGTCAGACTTTCAGTTACATGAATGTTCTACAGTCATGGCCAAAAGTTTTGAGAATGACACAAATATTATATTTTCACATGATCTGCTGCCCTTTGGTGTTTATGTGTGTGTTTGACAGATGTTTTTTATCACAGACAGAAATATAATTGCAAACATATGAGTAACAAAAGCTTATATTGACAGTTAGAATGAGTTAATGCAGCAAGTCAATATTTGCAGTGTTAACCCTTCTTCTTCAGGACCTCTGCAATTCTCCCTGGCATGCTCTCAATCAACTTCTGGACCAAATCCTGACTGATAGCAGTCCATTCTTGCACAATCAATGCTTTCATTTTGTCAGAATTTTTAGGTTTTTGTTTGTCCACCCGTCTCTTGATGATTGACCACAAGTTCTCAATGGGATTAAGATCTGGGGAGTTTCCAGGCCATGGACCCAAAATCTCTATGTTTTGTTCCCTGAGCCATTTAGTTATCACCTTTGCTTTATGGCAAGGTTCTCCATCATGCTGGAAAAGGCATTGTTGATCGCCAAACTGCTCTTGGAGGTTTGGGAGAAGTTGCTCTTGGAGGACATTCGGGTACCATTCTTTATTCATGGCTGTGTTTTTAGGCAAGACTGTGAGAGAGCCGATTCCCTTGGCTGAGAAGCAACCCCACACATGAATGGTTTCAGGATGCTTAACAGTTGGCATGAGACAAGACTGGTGGTAGCGCTCACCTTGTCTTCTCCGAATGAGGCGTTTTCCTGATGTCTCAAACAATTGAAAAGGGGATTCATCAGAGAAAATAACTTTACCCCAGTCCTCAGCAGTCCACTGCCTGTACCTTTTGCAGAATATCAGTCTGTCTATGATGTTTTTTCTGGAGAGAAGTGGCTTCTTTGCTGCCCTCCTTGAGACCAGGCTTTGCTCCAAGAGTCTCCGCCTCACAGTGCGTGCAGATGCACTCACACCTGCCTGCTGCCATTCCTGAGCAAGCTCTGCACTGCTGGTAGCCCGATCCTGCAGCTGAAACACTTTTAAGAGACGATCCTGGCGCTTGCTGGTCTTTCTTGGGCGCCCTGGAGCCTTTTTGGCAACAATGGAACCTCTCTCCTTGAAGTTCTTGATGATGCGATAGATTGTTGACTGAGGTGCAATCTTTCTAGCTGCGATACTCTTCCCTGTTAGGCCATTTTTGTGCATTGCAATGATGACTGCACGTGTTTCTTTAGAGATAACCATGGGTAACAGAAGAGAAACAATGATGCCAAGCACCAGCCTCCTTTTAAAGTGTCCAGTGGTCTCATTCTTACTTAATCATGACAGATTGATCTCCAGCCATGTCCTCATCAACACCCACACCTGTGTTAATGGAGCAATCACTGAAAAGAGGTTAGCTGGTCCTTTTAAGGCAGGGCTGCAATGATGTTGAAATGTGTTTTGGGGGATAAAGTTCATTTTCTAGCCAAATATTGACTTTGCAAGTAATTGCTGTTAAGCTGATCACTCTTTATAACATTCTGGAGTATATGCAAATTGCCATTAGAAAAAGTGAAGCAGTAGACTTTGTAAAAATTAATATTTGTGTCATTCTCAAAACTTTTGGCCATGACTGTACACTGTTATAGTTAATATCATATGTTATAGCTTCATCCAGTCTGGTACCCACAGTCTATACATTCACCAGCTAGCAAATTTGCCTCTGCTACATCTTACAGACTGCCTGACTCCTCTGTCACTCCATTCAGAGAGAGACCTCAATATGTCTCTCTATAAGCTACAGCTCACATCCTGGCTGGTCCCACAATGAATCCACTTCCTGCTTCTTAGAGAAACTATGCTGGTGCTTCTAATCAAACACTGCAGAGCTGGCATTTAATCATGTCCTTGCCAGCTTTGCTACAGTTGCCTTGATTAACAACACTAATAAATGAATTTCCCACCACAAAGTCATAGCCCAGTCTGAGTGTCTTTGTGGGAATTACATTATTAGTCTCTAGAGAGGAGAATTAGAGAGGTTAAGTAAAAGAGATACAATTTAAAAGAGCAGACAACGCAACCAAGTGCACCTCTCCTTTAAACCACAAAATTGCAGCAAAAGACTGGCTAAGGGTCCATGTGTTTTCAATAGAGAGAGTGGGGTAAATTACTCTTAGGGCAGGTGCAGATGACCATATAAATTATATGAGTACTAAACATGATTTTAATGAGGCTGTGCAAATTTTCGTTGTTTTCCTTTAACCGAATAATCATTAGAAAAATGTTGCAGCATGCACGATTTGCTTCCAAGAATCGGATGGCACTCACCCATTCAAGTCTATGGGTCCCGGAAAAATCTACAACTGCACTCGAACAGACTATTTTCCTTCACCATAAAACCCAAGGTCTGAGACCCTTTGGACAGTTCAGCCACTAATTAGGACAGAGAAAAGGCTCATGCAGGGGAGAGGGTGCTTTTGTCGCAGGAGGATCCTGAGCCAGAGGAGACGGGGGCCACTGGGAAGTTACAGCTGCACAGGTTTGACCAATGGGAATTTGAGCTTACAGGAAGTGTAGGCAAAGTAGGTGAACATGGAGGGCTGGGCAGACTGGCATACACAATCCTTTCTGGGGACAGGCATGACAGCTAGGAAGAAACAGCTGGAGAGAAAGACAGATGTTATCAGCGAAAAGTATACGAACTTGTGTGAAAATGTGGTATGAAATGCTGAAGAGCCACAAGTGTCAGTCCCTCAGGGGGGCAGACATGTAACAGGTCTTGGGGTGTATCCTGTCCTGTGGAAGGTGGATGATGGAAGTAGAGCTGCAAACAATCCAAGGAGAAGACAGTCTGTTGGAATTTAGCGTAATAGGCCACACTCCAGCCGGAGAGCATACTGAAGACAGCCCCCTGAGGAAACCCATGCGAAACGTGCATTGGGGTTGCCAGCATGGGACTCTGAGTGGAGATTATGGGAAAGATTTGCATTACAATGTTGAAAGTGGCACATACTGTCTGATCACTGATTTTGTCTATACCTGTGATCCTTCACATTGGCCTCTGAGTTACTGCTACTAAGTCTGAGTCATGTCTATACATGCTTATTGTTGAGGCTTAAATTTTTGAGACATATTGTACTAGAATATAGTCGGGATTATATGAAGCATGGGCACTTTATATGAATTTCTCTATTGATCTTCTCATCCACTTAACTACTGTGGGTCTGTTTGCTTTGCACCTTTGTTCCATACTGTCCATTTTGTCATTGTGTTATCTTTTGTACATTCTTGTGCTATGATTCAAATTGCTTTTCTAAATACAATTTGTTACTTTTT
Organism: Oophaga sylvatica; assembly: GCA_033576555.1. Lineage (NCBI taxonomy): Eukaryota > Metazoa > Chordata > Amphibia > Anura > Dendrobatidae > Oophaga > Oophaga sylvatica. The sequence continues at coordinate 94,849 of JARQOD010000467.1, forward strand.
ATCTGGGACTTTTTGTTGCTCTTTTTTTGTTTGGTGTTTCAGACTGCTCTTTCTGGCAGGGAATGTGTGAAGTGCCCATATGGGGAAGAAGAGGCGAGTATGAGCGCTGGGAGAAGTCCTGCACTCGAGTCTGCTTGAGTTAGGGAGTAAGGGCATGATCCAATGCAGGTCACAACAGAAGCCAGGACCTAAATTAGAGTCCCTGCTTCAGAAAAAGAAATACACAGCCACAGACCAAACTACTGGGGCCAGAAGTAGAGTGGATGAGTGGGATTACAACAGGGGCCTAGAGTGGAAAAAGAGGTGATGCCGAACTGTGAGAAGGAAAGACGGCATAGCTGTTTTGTGTAAGATGTCCAAGCGAGGTAGTTGTGGGCAAGTTTCTTTTCTCACTCGCTCTGGCATCCTACAGACAACACGTGTCCCTGTCCGGGTGTGCTGCTGCTTGTGGAGTACTTCACACTTACTTCACGGCCGTAGGCCTCCAGGGGTTCCAGGCTTTCCTCTTCTGGAACCTAGACAGCCATAACTCCAGGGGACGGATTCTATAAAAACAATTGAACTTATACTTGTCAAATGGCAGTATTTACAGTATTTACAGTCTGATGTAGAGGATAAGGCCCAACAGGGTGGCATCTTTCAAACAGATACCGGACACAACTTCAGCCCTGGTTCTCGGTTTAGGTAGAATACCACTTTTACCACCTTCTGTAGCACTAGGGAATTTTCTCTCTTTCTAGCAGTATATTTGAGATTCCATTTCACTCCACCTCTTAGGGTTTTAGTCCAAACTTTCCACTGGACCTCAAGCAGCTTGGATTGTGGCCTCTCCACTCTTCCTCCAGACTCTGGGACCTGGATTTCCAAATGAAATGTGAAATTTACTTTCATCTGAAAACAACACCTTGGACCACTGACAACAGTCCAGTTCTTTTCCTCCTTGGCCCATGTAAGATGCTTCTGGCATTGTCTATTGGTCGTGAGTGGCTTGACACAAGGAGTGCGACACTTGTAGCCCATTTCCTGGATACATCTGTGTGTGGTAGATCACTCTGTTTGTAATGACTATAATATATGAGTTTCACTTTTTTTGTATTGAAGAACAGAAATAAATTAACTTTTTGGTGATGTTCTAATTTAGTGAGAAGAACTTCTATACCAGCATGGGGCACAGGATAAGGGACATATTACCAGGATGAGGATGTATATACTAGGATGGGGCCCAGGATAAGGTACATATATACCAGGATAGGTTGTATAAATGTGTAGCCCAGCTGCGCTTGGTGCCACATGTTACCCTGGAGGATGCATGAAAGGTAATTCACAATCACCTGATATTCATTCACACTTCACATTTTCCTGGTACCACCAGAGGGAGCCCTTTAGAATACGCAGGTATATAAGGGTGTGGAGAGATAGAGCAGTGAGATGAAGGCAGTCTAGCTGAACGTTAGCTAGTTGTTGGTTGTACCTCAGAGAGACGAGCTGAGAGGAAAGTTACCTCAGAACGTGCGGACTGATAGTTCCCTAGGGAAGTGGAAAGTGACTCTCGAAGTGAGCATAGATCAGTCTGACGGAAGGTCCTGATAGCTACTTCGGACAGAGCCTAAGAAGGAAGTGAAGGAAAGGGAACTGCAGTACTTGTAAGACCGAGTCAACTGAGGTATTGTTAGAGAGCGAGCGTGCCGACGCTTGGAGAGCGGTGAAGAGAAGGAAGCTGACATCTACTGCTGCTTGTGCTTATGTTAAAGGTGTGAGTAGGACGACAGGCAAGTGGAAAAGGGAAAGAGAGAGTGACTGAGGATGAATAGCAATGATGGCTTACCTCCACTCTGCACTACCGGACACCGGGTCCGAGCTTGCTATAACCTTCACGGCTAGTGGGAAAAACCAGAGACCCTGCTGGACTTCAGGTCACAGAGGGGCCGAACAGTGCTGATACGTAACCGGGGTCAGGAAGAACAGGAGTCTGGTCAGCGCAACCATTGGAGACTTAGTTCTGTCCAAAAGAAGGCTCCACCACAAGATCAGCTGGGCGTAGCAAAGAGAACGGAGTTAAACTTTGTTTCATGCAAGTTAGAAACTCACACACATATAGACGTAAGGAGGCCCTACACCTACTCAGTGATTACTGGACGTGCATCCTCCACCCTGACGGCCTCCCGGGACGTGACTGCAACTTCATCACCAGTAAAGGTACTGTCAAGATCCCGTCTGGGTTGGAGCCGATGTTACTGCAAACACTAGGGGAAGCAGAGGCAGGTAGCGTAGTCAGATGGCAGCCGGAGGTCGGTACACAGGAAAGCAGTGTTTGTAGCAATGGATCAGGCGGATAACGTAGTCAGGTGGCAGCCGGAGGTCGGTACACAGGAGAGCAGTGTTTGTAGCAATGGATCAGGCGGAGAGCGTAGTCAGAAGGCAGGCCGAGGTCGGTTCACAGGAGAGCAGTGTTTGTAGCAATGGATCAGGCGGAGAGCGTAGTCAGAAGGCAGGCCGAGGTCGGTTCACAGGAGAGCAGTGTTTGTAGCAATGGATCAGGCGGAGAGCGTAGTCAGAAGGCAGGCCGAGGTCGGTTCACAGGAGAGCAGTGTTTGTAGCAATGGATCAGCAGGAAACGCTTGACTAAAGGCTTGGAGCTCAATAATCTCGCAATGACACACCCACAGGGCCAGGTTTATATAGGGTGTGTAATTGGCAATCAGAGGCCCAATCAAGAGAGCACTAGGTGTAGCCAATCAGGAAGAACAGTCAATGGTATCTGGGTTCAGCAAGGAACTTTGCAGCCAGCAGAATAGCTCAGATGGTAGAGGTACTGGGTTCGACTCCTGACAGTACTCCCCTCCTTCCAGGATGGCCTCTGGACATCTCAGGAGCTGGCTTATCCGGGTACCTTTGATGAAAGGCTCTTGTTAGTCTAGGAGCATGGACGTTGTCCCTTGGTTCCCATGAATTTTCCTCTGGTCCGTAACCCTTCCACTGCACCAGATACTGCAGTTTACCTCTGAATTTTCGGGAGTCCAGAATCTTATCCACAATGTATTCTTCTTCACCACGGATCCTTTCTGGTGGAGGAGGTGGCTGAATTCTTCCTGGAAACGGGTTTTCACAGAAGGGTTTGAGCAAGGATATGTGAAACACTGGATGAATCTTTAGATTGTTGGGAAGTTTTAAACGAAAAGCAACCTGGTTAATTTTTGCAGAAATTTGAAAAGGTCCAATGAATTTCTGACCCAATTTGGAGGATGGCACATGTGTCTTAAGGTTTTTAGTGGACAGCCAAACTTTGTCTCCAACCTGAAGAGCAGGGGGCACTCTCCGATGTTTATCTGCTGCTTCCTTATATTCTTCCTGGGTCTTGAGCAATATCTCTGATAATTCCTTCTGGGATTCCTGTAATTTTGTAAGCCTGTCATTAACAGCAGGAATGGGAGTGTTCACTGGCAGATTAGGGATAAATACTGGATGTACTCCATAATTAGCAAAAAATGGGGTTTGAGATGTAGCGCTATGTATGGAGTTGTTGTAGGCAAACTCTGCTGTTGGTAAATAGTCCACCCAGTCATCCTGAAGATAGGAAATGAAGCAACGGAGGTATTGCTCCAAAGTCTGGTTCGTTCTCTCCGTCTGGCCATTGGACTGAGGATGGAAAGCGGTAGAAAGATTCACCGTGACTCCCAAGGCTGTACAGAAACTCTTCCAAAATTTTGACGTAAACTGAATGCCTCTGTCAGACACCACGCTGTCAGGAATTCCATGTAACCTGAATACTTCTTTGATCATCAGTTCTGCAGTTTTTTCAGCAGTAGGAATTCCTTCAGTTGGAATAAAGTGGGCCATTTTTGTGAGTCGGTCCACTATGACAAGGATGACGGTCATCTGTTTGGAAGGGGGTAGTTCCACAATAAAATCCATGGAAATAGATCCCCAAGGCCTGGATGGAACTGGGAGTGGTTGCAAGAGTCCTAGAGGAGACGATCGTGGGGTCTTGTTTCGTGCGCATGTTAAACAGGTTGAAACATATTTCCTCACGTCCTTCCTACAATTAGGCCACCAAAAGAAACGAAGTAGTAAGTCTTGTGTTTTTGCAACTCCAGGATGTCCTGCCAGTTTAGAATCATGGACACTTTTGAGGACTTCAAGGCGAGAAGATTCAGGTACATATATTTGGTGTTTCTGCATCCAAAACCCCTCTTTGAATGAAAGATCGACGTCTTCCGAAGGATGGTTAAGGAAAGAGTCCTCTTGATATCCATCTTTAATTCTATTACCTAGTCCTCTAGAGTGCAATATTCCCAAAAAATTTTTAGGGCCTAGAATTGTATCATCATTACTAGACCTCTCCTGAGGTTCCGAACACATCCTAGACAGGGCGTCAGCCTTGCCATTCCTTGAACCAGGCCGGTAAGAGATTATAAAATTGAATCTTGAGAAAAATAAGGCCCATCGTGCTTGTCTTGCAGACAATCTTTTTGCTGTACGGAGGAATTCAAGATTCTTGTGGTCCGTGAGGACAGTCACAGGGTGATTGGCACCTTCCAGAAGATGTCTCCACTCGGAGAAGGCAACTTTAATGGCTAACAGTTCTTTATTACCAATGTCGTAGTTCTTTTCTGCAGATGACATGGTGTGGGAAAGAAACGCACATGGGTGAAGTTGCATCTTGTCCCCAACTCGCTGAGACAGAATAGCTCCCACTGCAGAGTCCGAGGCGTCCACTTCGACAGTAAATGGCAATTCAGGATTTGGGTGTACTAACAATGGAGCAGACGTAAAAAGAGTTTTCAACTTGTCAAAAGCCTCCTGTGCCTCTGGAGACCAGAAAAATGCTTTTGTCTTTTTTGTTAGTGTAGTAATTGGTAGTATGATCCGTGAAAAGTTCTTTATAAATTTTCGGTAAAAATTTGCAAATCCTATGAAACGCTGGACGTCTTTTAAATTTCTTGGAACAGGCCAGTCCACTACAGCATTGATTTTGCCGGGATCCATGCTCAGACCTTCTGGGGAGATGATATATCCCAGAAATTGGATACTGGTTTGTTCAAACTCACATTTTTCAAGTTTAATGTAGAGATGGTTCTCCTGTAGTCGTTCCAAGACTAACTGGACGTGCCTGCGATGCTCTTCCAAGGTGTCTGAAAATATAAGAATGTCATCGAGATAAGCCACAACGAATTGGTCCAAGAAATCTCGAAATACATCATTAATAAAATGTTGAAAGGTGGCTGGGGCATTGCTAAGGCCAAAGGTCATAACAAGAGATTCAAAATGTCCATATCTCGTTCTGAAGGCGGTCTTCCACTCATCTCCTGGGCGAATCCGTATGAGGTTGTAAGCCCCTCTAAGATCCAGCTTCGTAAAGATTTTCGCAGAACGGAGTCTCTCAAATAGTTCAGGAATCAAGGGTAGCGGGTAGCGATTCTTGACAGTGATATTATTCATCTCTCTGTAGTCAATACATGGCCGCAGAGTGGAGTCTTTCTTTTCAACAAAGAACAGGGGTGCCCCAGCTGGAGATGTGGAAGGTCGAATAAAGCCTTTCTCTAAATTTTCATCCAGGAACTTTCTTAATACCTTCAATTCAGGTTCGGAAAGATTGTAAATCCGTCCAAATGGAATGGTTGCTCCTGGCAGCAATTCAATGGGACAGTCATAAGGACGGTGAGGAGGTAATTGATCTGCTTTCTTCTTACTGCAGACATCAGAGAACTGCTGATATTGAGGTGGTAGTTTCTCTTCCTTCTCATGCGAAATCTCAGAGATTTGGACTTGTTGGAGAACAGGGGGTTCCTTATGACAATTATTCTTACAGTAGTCAGATGGAAAGGTGATGGTCCTTGATGCCCAGTTGATAGAAGGGTTATGGACTGAAAACCAGGGGATCCCTAGAATAACCGGAAATTTCGGAGATGAAATAAGGTGGAAACTGACAGCTTCATGATGATCCGGGTCGATACAAATCTCCAGTTCGATTGTCTCATGCGTGACAGGTCCAGAAGACAAAGGTGATCCATCCACAGTTTCCATTTCAATTGGTGTGGATTTGGTCCTACTGGAAATATCATTATCACGTGTAAATTTTAAGTCCATAAAATTTCCTCCTGCTCCCGAATCCAACAGGGCAGAGCATTGTATTTTTTGGGTGCCCATTACAACCTGAATGGGGATTACAAAATGAGATGATGTGGTATGTATTTTGTCTATTTCTGGCGTTACTGATGAGATAGTCTGCAAGATGGAATCCGACTGCTGAGAAAGGTCCGTATTGCTGGCAGACCTGTTGTTGGTAAAGGCTATAGTCCTTTTGTTAGGACAGTTGATGGCATAGTGTCCAGGGTCCCCACAATAGAGGCAGAGATGTTCTGCACGTCGCCTCTCCTTCTCCTGTGCAGAGAGTGGTCTTCGGATGACGTCGATCTGCATCGGTTCAGACACAACTTGCGTCTTTTCTTGGTGGTCTGATGCTGAAAATGAGAAGCCAGGGCTATTCCCAAGTGCTCGCAGTCTCTCCTTTCTCCTTTCAGTAAGTCTCTGGTCAATCCGGATACATAGTTGAATAAAGTCCTCCAACTGGTCAGGGGTCTCAACCCTGGCAAGCTCGTCTTTCACTGGTTCTGATAACCCTCGTCGAAATTGACTTCTCTGGGCCGCTGGATTCCAGGTGGTGTCGGCCACCCAGCGACGGAACTCCGATGTATATTCCGCAACAGAGCGACGTCCTTGGCGCAAATTATGTAATTTGGTTTCTGCTGTGGCACAGCGGTTTGGGTCATCAAAAACTTGATTCATAGCTGCGATGAAAGCTTCCAGGTCATTAAGGAGGGCATAGTCCTTTTCTACATAAGGTGAAGCCCAAGCAAGAGCTTCATCCGTCAGGAGATTTATCATGAAAAAAACTTTCTTCCTCTCACTGGTAAAGGGAGCAGGTTGCATCTGGAAGTATATGCGGCATTGATTGAGGAATCCTCGGTACTGCTTGCGATCCCCACTGAACTTTGCAGGCAGCGGCAGCCGCGCATTTGATTCGGACCCTGAATTGCGCACGTCCAGTAGTTGTTTTTGTAGCTCAATTACTTCCTGTTGTATCGCCGTGAAATCAGTTTGTAACTTGGCATATTTTCCTTGAGAGTCCGTACAAAAACTTTGAAGCTCCGTAACTTGCCGTCTCAGGGTGTTCACAGCGGACTCCATTTTGGCGCGAGATTATTCTGTCAAGATCCCGTCTGGGTTGGAGCCGATGTTACTGCAAACACTAGGGGAAGCAGAGGCAGGTAGCGTAGTCAGATGGCAGCCGGAGGTCGGTACACAGGAAAGCAGTGTTTGTAGCAATGGATCAGGCGGATAACGTAGTCAGGTGGCAGCCGGAGGTCGGTACACAGGAGAGCAGTGTTTGTAGCAATGGATCAGGCGGAGAGCGTAGTCAGAAGGCAGGCCGAGGTCGGTTCACAGGAGAGCAGTGTTTGTAGCAATGGATCAGGCGGAGAGCGTAGTCAGAAGGCAGGCCGAGGTCGGTTCACAGGAGAGCAGTGTTTGTAGCAATGGATCAGGCGGAGAGCGTAGTCAGAAGGCAGGCCGAGGTCGGTTCACAGGAGAGCAGTGTTTGTAGCAATGGATCAGCAGGAAACGCTTGACTAAAGGCTTGGAGCTCAATAATCTCGCAATGACACACCCACAGGGCCAGGTTTATATAGGGTGTGTAATTGGCAATCAGAGGCCCAATCAAGAGAGCACTAGGTGTAGCCAATCAGGAAGAACAGTCAATGGTATCTGGGTTCAGCAAGGAACTTTGCAGCCAGCAGAATAGCTCAGATGGTAGAGCTGCTGGCCAGTGGACAAGAGGTACTGGGTTCGACTCCTGACAGGTACAGAAAGAGACTGTCTTGTGTGTGTCTGGATTATTGCTCCTGCACCCTTACACCGCCATATACTCTGAGGAATCAGTCTCGCCTGTGGGAGACTTAACACCTTGCTGCCCCAAACCCTCAGAGGACCTACCCTGCAGCGCTGGTCACCCTGATCAGGAACCACAGGTGGCGTCACGAACATTTCTATCATCCCCTGTAAATATTCCCCTTTTAGTGAGCGCCCAGGGCAACGGACCGAGCTGCGCTACCCGTGACATCCCCCAGTGAAGTGAATGGGCTCGGTGCCGAGTACCCCAAAGCCCTGGTACGTGCGACTCATATACTGTATATACCAAGATGGGACCCAGGCAGGAGGAGGGACATATATACCAGGGTGGAGCACATACAGTTGTGCTCAAAAGTTTACACATCCCAGCAGAATTTTTGCTTTCTTGGCCTTTTTTCATAGAATATGAATGATAACACCAAAACTTTTTCTCCACTCATGATTAGTGTTTGGGTGAAGCTATTTATTGTCAAACTACTGTGTTTTCTCTTTTTAAATCATAATGACAAACAAAACATCAAATGACCCTGATCAAAAGATCACATACCCCATTTCTTAATACCGTGTATTGCCCCCTCTAACATCAGTGACAGCTTGAAGTCTTTTGTGGTAGTTGTGGATGAGGTTCTTTATTTTCTCAGATGGTAAAGCTGCCCACTGTTCTTGGCAACAAGCCTCCAGTTCCTGTAAATTCCTGGGCTATTTAGTATGAACTGCGTGCTTGAGATCTCCCCAGAGTGGCTCAATGATATTGAGGTGAGGAGACTGAGATGGCCACTCCAGAACCTTCACTTTATTCTGCTGTAGCCAATAACAGGTCGACTTGGCCTTGTGTTTTGGATCGTTGTCATGTTGGAACGTCCAAGTACGTACCATGCGCAGCTACCGGGCTGATGATTGCAAATTTGCCTCCAGTATTTGCTGATAATGTGCTGCATTCATCTTTCCTTCAATTTTGACCAAGTTTCCTGCGCCTTTGTAGCTCACACATACCCAAAACATCAGCAATCCACCTCCGTGCTTTACAGTAGGAATGGTGTTCCTTTCATCATAGGCCTTGTTGACCTCTCTCCAAATGTAACATTTATGGTTGTGGCCAAAAAGTTAAATTTTGGTCTTATCACGCCAAATTACCTTGTTCACGAAGTTTTGGGCTTGTCTCTGTGCTGTTTTGTGTATTGAAGGTGAGATACTGTTATGAACTGCTACAAGCACTAAGGAAAGATGGGAACTCTGTCCCTACAATAAAACTGAGCTTGATCCCTACGATGTAACGGGGAACCTGATCCTGCGACCAGACCCGCTAAAGTCCTCAGCTAGTCTGAATGAAGACCTATAGTTGCGAGGGAGGAATCCCTACAAGATCTTGGGACTGGGAGAAAAGGTGGACACCTCCTAACAGAAATTGTAGCAGGGAAAATTAAACAGAAAACAAATTACTACAAGATCCTAAGATTAAGCAAAACTGACAGAGTAAGGCACCTAAGCACCCGGCTAGCTTAAGAGTGGATAATACAATGAAGTCCAGCAAAGCCAGAAGGGCGGAGCCAGACTAAATAGGGAAAAAAGGTCATGTGACCAGCAAACTGAAACAAAATCTAACAAGAGGGTTCTAACAGTACCCTCCCTTCTAAGAGGATCCTCCGGATCCCCTAGGACTTAGGCTTATCCGGAAACCTCTTGTGAAACGCTCTGACAAGTCTAGACGCAGAAAACATCATCCGCCCTCACCCATGAGTTATCCTCGGGTCCATAACCCTTCCAAGCGACGAGGTATTGCAAACCCCCTCTATACCGTCTAGAATTTAGGATGCGGGAAATCTCATATTGCCCGTCCTCCACCACCAGGGGAACAGTGGCTGAGACGTCTCCATCTGAGACCTCAGCTTTTTTCAAGAGAGAAACATGAAACACCGGATTAATCTTCCAGGAGGTGGGAAGCTCCAACTTAACAGCAGATTGGTTAATAACCTGAAGCACCTTAAAGGGCCCTACAAACTTGGGACCCAATTTCTTAGACGGAATCCTCAAGCGCAGATTCTTAGAGGACAACCAGACCATGTCACCAATAGCAAACAAAACCTCTTGTCGTTTTCTATCAAAATACACTTTGGATCTTTTGTTAGCCTCCTGAAGATTACCACGCACATCAGTCCAAACTCTCTCCAACACACCAGAAAAATTCTCCTCTTCAGGTACAGCCGATCCCAACTTGGAAAATGACCCAAAAGACGGATGTCTCCCAGTACAAAAAAAAAAAGGCGAACAACCAGCAGAAGCGGATGTATGATTGTTAAGAGCAAACTCAGCAAGTGGCAGAAACTCAGACCACCCCTCTTGATTATCAGTCACAAAACAACGCAAGAACTGCTCAACATCCTGGTTTTTCCTTTCTGTCTGGCCATTAGACTCAGGATGATATCCGGATGAAAACGACAAATGAACTCCCAACCTGTTACAAAAGGCGCCCCAAAAACGAGCCACAAACTGAGGTCCCCTATCAGAAACAATGTCAGTAGGAACACCATGTAGTCTGACTATTTCTTTGACAAAGGCCTTAGCGAGAGTCTTAGCGCAGGGCAATTTGATGAAAGGAACCAAGTGACACATCTTGCTAAAACGGTCCACGACCACCCAGATGACAGTGAAACCCTCAGAGGGGGGAAGGTCAGTAATAAAGTCCATAGCCAAATGTGTCCAAGGTGCACTAGGGACCTCCAGAGGGCAAAGCAACCCTGCAGCAGGAGTATGAGAAGACTTAGATCCAGCACACACAGTGCATTGACGCACACACTTAATGACTTCCTTCTGCCATCCAGGCCACCAAAAGCTGCGACCCACAAGTCTCTTGGTCTCAGAGATTCCAGGATGACCTGCCAACCGAGAGTCATGACATTCAACAAACAAATCTCTCCTCAGGGTACCAGGCACAAACAACCTCCCATGCGGCGTGTTAGATGGGGCATTCTCCTGTGCTTTAAGAATCTCATCTTCCAACACAGAGTCCAAAACAGCAATAACAACCCCCTCTTGCAAGATGTTTTCCTCCTCCTCCTCCTCAGTACCCACCAAAGGAGAAAAGCTGCGAGACAAAGCATCAGCTTTAACATTTTTAGTACCTGGGATGTAAGTAACGGTAAAATTAAAGCGTGAGAAAAACAGTGCCCACCTAGCCTGACGGGCATTCAAGCTTTTGGCAGCATCAAGGTAGATCAGATTTTTATGATCGGTGAAGACCTGAACGGGAAATTCCGCTCCCTCCAAAAAATGACGCCAGTGTTCAAATGCGAGTTTAATTGCCAACAATTCCCGATTACCGATATCATAATTTAGTTTAGACTCAGAAAATTTCTTTGAAAAAAAAGCACAGGGATGTACTCCATCCGTCTTTTCCTGAGACAACACCGCGCCGACCCCCACAGAAGAAACATCAACCTCAACCAAAAATGGTTTAGTCACATCAGGCTGCGTAAGGATGGGAGCAGAGCTGAACCTCTCCTTTAGCAACACAAAAGCCTCAATGGCCTCAGTAGTCCACTGAACCGCATCAGCACCTTTCCTGGTGAGATTGGTCAGAGGTTTGGCAATCACAGAAATTTTTTTATGAATTTTCTATAATAATTGGCGAACCCCAAAAACCTCTGTATTGATTTCACACCAATAGGACTAGGCCAATCCTGCACAGCTTGCACTTTCACAGGGTCCATCTCAAAACCTTCAGTGGAGACAATGTAGCCCAAAAAACTAACTGTCTCTGTACAGCGAACTCACATTTTTCTAGTTTGGCAAAAAGTGAATTATCACTCAGTAACTGTAATACTTCACGCACACTCCTCCAATGAGACTCCAAATCCGGTGAATAAATCAAAATGTCATCCAAATACACAACCACACTTCTGCCGATCAAAGGTCTAAGGATGTCATTAATAAGATTCTGAAAAAATGCCGGAGCACTGGAAAGTCCAAAAGGCATGACCAGATTCTCAAAATGACCCAGTGGAGTGTTAAACGCAGTCTTCCACTCGTCCCCCTCCTTCATGCGCAAAAAATTGTATGCCCCTCGAAGATCAATTTTCGAGAACCACTTGGCCCCCACTAACTGATTAAACAAATCAGGAATCAATGGCAGTGGGTAAGGATTGCGTACAGTAATCTTATTAATCTCACGAAAGTCTAGACAAGGCCGTAAACCGCCGTCCTTTTTTTTTAACAAAAAAAAATCCAACCGCCACAGGAGATTTGGAAGGCCTAATGTGACCGGCGGCCAAGCTTGTCTGTATGTATTCCTCTAAAGCCTTTCTCTCAGGAATAGTCAAATTAAATAAACGACTTTTAGGAAGAGTTGCTCCAGGGACAAATTCAATCACACAATCATAATCTCTATGAGGAGGCAATACCTGCGATTCCTTATCAGAAAAAACTTTCCAAAAATCCTGAATAGGTACAGGTAACTCCCCCTTAACTACAGCAGCAATACGCCCGTTACAACACTTGTCATAACACTTAGGACTCCAGGACTTAATTTCATTGGTAGACCAATCCAGTACCGGATTGTGCAATTTTAACCAGGGTAACCCCAAAATCACCGGTGAGGGCAAATTATTCAAAACTACCAAATCCAAATTCTCTTGATGAACACCATTAATAGTAAGAGGAAATTCACAGATATGGTGAGTAACATTTTTCAACGGAGAGCCATCCACAGACACCACATTAATAGGAGAAGACAGAAGTTTGGGTTTTAATTTTAGTTTTTCCAAAAATTTCCCATCAATCACATTGAGAGTTGAACCACAATCCACAAATATCCAAAACTCCATTAATTCCTCCTCAACACCAGTGGTAGCAGAAAGAAAGACACCTTTATTGTTTAAACCAGCTATGCGGGGACACTGACTCATTTTTTTTTTCTCTTTATTCATTCGAAGTGCACAGTTCTTAATGAAATGCTCAGATTTACCACAGTTGAAACACAAACCTTGAGCAAATCTGCGTTCTTTTTCCCGAGAGTGAGGTGTCATTGCTCCAATTTCCATCGGCTCTGCAATGTCAGTACATTCCTTCTCCAAACCTGGAGCTGACAAAGCAGACTTACTCTCATTAACCCTTGCACGCAGTCTCCTATCCACCCGTATGGCCAATTGCATAGCCTCTTGCAAGTTACCAGGTATAGGATAAGCAATCAGCAAATCTTTAACCCTTTCACTTAATCCTGCAAGAAATAAACTTTTCAAAGCTGAATCTTCCAGCCCACCTGAGTGGACCACCTACGGAAGTGAGTACAATATTTTTCCACATTACCCGATCCCTGTCTCAAACGTCTCAACTCTGTCTCAGCTGATGAAACACGATCCGGATCGTCATACAACAACCCCAAAGCAGAAAAAAAACCATCCACTGATCCAAAGCATGGATCACTAGGTATCACGCTGTATAACAGTTATAGATAATGTCAGTAATCTATATCAAGTGGGACAACATTCTATATACCATATAAATAGGTTATATCAACATGAACATATAGTATTTGATAACATAGTATTACCTGACATAATATCCGAAGTACTGAGGATCTATACTGGATCTGTTTCACGCTGTCTCAGGCTAGAGGTGGACCGGGGTCTATACTGACCCTAAACTGGGGTCCTGACTAGTCCCTCTACCTGGAGGTACTGTTAATGGTACAGAGGTCCAGGCCGCCAGCGTAACCCTATCTCCTATAAGTCCCTGACCACTGTAATCTAGTCCTTAGAAGGACCCTGATTACCACCACAGGGATATGGGCAGGTAACCGCTTAATAAACAGTAAAGACAAACGAGACAGACAGGGGATAAAGTAAATACTGTCTTGCATACAACACTTAAACACAGAGGGAACACAAAAGGTCTAGGAGATAAACAATAAGCGAGGAGAGGAGAAACCACAAAGGAGCTCTTAGCTTAAGTCTTCTCAGAACCGATCCTATCTGCTGGTCTGTATAAATGCTTTCACCGGCATCTCCCAAGCAGACTGGCAGGTATATAAAGGAAGCTAATTCGTGCATAATCAAACTGCAGCTGGGCGAGGCTGGACCTAGTCTTAGCACAGAGCTAGGTAGAATTAACTCCCTCACTGCCAAACACAAAGAAACAGCAACTCAGCTGCGAGAAGTCAGAATGTGTAATCGCGACGATCTTCGTGGCGATACACCCATGACAGTACCCCCCCTTCTACGAGGGGCCTCCGGACCCTCAGGGCCAGGTTTGCCCGGGTGAGTTGTGTGGAAGGTCCGAACCAATCGATCTGCGTTAATATCAGACGCAGGAACCCACGTCCTCTCCTCAGGACCATACCCCTTCCAATGAACCAAGTACTGAAGGGACCGGCGATTCAGACGTGAGTCACTGATCTTCGACACCTGAAATTCCAAGTTACCATTGACCACCACTGGAGGAGGAGGTAGAGGTGACGGTATAACTGGCGCCACGTACCTCTTAAGCAACGATTTGTGGAACACATTGTGGATTTTAAACGTAGGAGGGAGGTCCAGACGAAATGCCACAGGATTAATTATAGAACTGATCCTGTACGGCCCGATGAACCTGGGACCCAGTTTCCAGGAGGGAACCTTGAGTTTAATATTCTTGGTAGACAACCATACCAGATCATTCACACTAAGGTCCGGACCAGACACTCTCCTCCTATCAGCCATACGTTTGTAACGGTTCCCCATAGCACTCAGATTATTCAGCACTCCTCTCTCACTGAAGCAAGTGACGACGAGAATCGTTCCTCCTCAGGAACCCCAGAAGGGCCCCCCCATTGAAAGTACAAAACTGGGGATGAAAACCATATGCCCCAAAAAACGGGACTTACCAGTGGACTCGCTCCGCCTATTGTTAAGAGCGAACTCTGCCAGCGGCAAGAAAGAAGACCAGTCCTCCTGGTTCTCTGAGACAAAACACCGAAGATATGTCTCTAGGCTCTGATTCAGACGCTCTGTCTGACCATTGGTCTGCGGATGAAAAGCCGAGGAAAATGATAATTGCATCCCCCAACGTGAACAAAATGCCCTCCAGAATTTGGACACAAACTGAGACCCCCTATCTGACACCACATCAGAAGGCAACCCGTGAAGTCTCACAATCTCCCCAATGAACACCTGCGCCAGAGTTTTAGCATTAGGAAGAGCAGGAAGAGCAATGAAATGTGCCATCTTACTGAACCTGTCAACTACAACTAGTATGACAGTTTTCCCTGACGACGGAGGGAGGTCCGTAATGAAGTCCATAGACAGATGAGTCCATGGACGCTCCGGAATTTTCAAAGGTAAGAGGGTCCCAGACGGACGGGTATGTGGGGTCTTAGAGCGAGCACAAACCCCACAGGACGCGACAAAAGTTACTACCTCTTTATTTAAGTTAGGCCACCAAAACCGGCGAGAAAGGAGATCCACAGTTGCTTTACTCCCTGGGTGTCCTGCCAAAGCAGAATTATGATGTGCCTCGATAACTTTTTGTCTTAACTGATCTGGAACAAACAGTTTCCCTGGAGGTCCTACAGGGGCGTCCCCCTGAGCCTCCAATACCTCCTCCTCAAGCTCAGAGCATACAGCCGACACCACAACTCCCTCCTGAAGGATAGGAACCGGGTCATCCGTCTTCCCGGCCCCTGGGAAACTACGAGATAAGGCATCAGCCTTAACATTTTTTGACCCAGGACGATATGTGACGACAAAATTAAACCTGGTAAAAAACAACGACCATCTAGCTTGTCTGGAATTCAGATGCTTTGCAGATTCTAAATACAGGAGGTTCTTGTGATCAGTAATGACGGTGACCGGGTGGACTGCCCCTCCAAAAAGTGACGCCATTCCTCAAAAGCCAACTTAATGGCCAAGAGTTCCCTATTGCCGACATCATAATTCCTCTCGGCGGACGACAATTTTTTAGAGAAGAAAGCGCACGGATGCCATTTACCAGGGGACGGACCTTGGGATAATACCGCACCCACCCCTACGTCAGACGCGTCTACCTCCACAATTAACGGTTGTGATGCATCAGGTTGAATAAGTATGGGTGCCGAAGCAAAACATTTTTTCAAGGAGGAAAATGCTTGACAAGCTTTGTCAGACCACCTAGAAAAATCCGTCCCTTTTTTTGTCATGTCAGTGAGAGGTTTGACAACAGATGAGAAATTACGAATAAATTTCCGGTAGTAGTTAGCAAACCCCAGGAAACGCTGCAGTGCCTTAAGATCCTCTGGCCGATCCCATTCAAGCACTGCTCTCACTTTCCTAGGGTCCATACGGAAACCGGAAGCTGACACCAGGAAACCCAAAAACTGAAGTTCCTGTACGGCGAATACACACTTTTCCCATTTGGCGTACAGTTTATTGTCTCGCAAGATCTGCAACACCTGTCTCACATGCTCCTGATGAGACACAAGATCTGGCGAGTAAATTAAGATGTCATCTAAATAAACGACCACAAACTGCCCCACAAGGTGGCGAAAGATGTCATTAACAAAATGTTGAAACACCGCCGGGGCAGTAGTCAGACCAAAAGGCATGACAAGGTTCTCATAATGTCCCTCCGGAGTGTTAAACGCCGTCTTCCACTCATCCCCCTCCTTTATCCTAATCAGATTATACGCCCCCCTGAGATCCAACTTAGAGAACCATTTGGCGCCCACAATCTGATTGAAGAGATCGGGAATAAGTGGGAGCGGATACGGATCTCGGACCGTAATCCGATTAAGCTCACGGAAATCCAGGCAAGGGCGTAGGCCTCCATCTTTTTTTTTCACAAAGAAGAACCCCGCAGCCACCGGGGAAGATGAAGGTCTAATATGCCCCTTAGCCAGACTCTCTGAAATATAATCCTTCATGGCCTGTCTCTCAGGACCAGAAAGGTTATACAACCTAGATTTCGGTAACTTGGCCCCAGGGAGCAAGTTAACAGAACAGTCATACTGCGATGAGGAGGTAGTTCTTGACACCCTTTCTCCGAGAATACATCCTCAAAGTCCACCAGAAATGGAGGTAAGGCCCTAGGAGCGACCGCCCCAATGACCGTATTCATGCAGTTTTTATTACAGAATTCACTCCATTGGCTTATCTCTCTGGATTGCCAATCAATAACCGGGTTATGCTTAGTTAACCAAGGAAGGCCCAGCACTATAGGAGTGGGAAGACCCTCCAAAACATAACAAGACAACAGTTCTTTATGTAACGCCCCCACTTGAAGATCTATGTTATGCACTGCTTGCAAAAAACTTCCCTGACCGAGAGGTCTGGCGTCGATCGAGAATATGGGGACGGGTTTAGTCAACACACTCAATCGCATACCTTGAACCCGGGCAAAGCGAGCATCCACCAGGTTAGCCCCGGACCCACTATCCAGAAGAACTGATATCCTCTCAGTTCTCGCACCCACCACTGTTGTGAATGGGTTTGAGATGAGTTCTGAGCAGAGGCTCCCTCTGGTGGTTACAAGCAGTGCTAGTCTGTCCAGTGAAGATTGTGAGGACTGGGAATCAGGTGTTACTGACTGGTCTTATATAAGGGAGTCACCTTCCCATCAGGGTTGCCGGTGATCAATTGTTCTGGTCTGAATCCTTTATTCCAGTTTCCCTTGTAGCCTGCTGTGTCGTGTCTGCATCTCCTGCTAACAGATAAGACATTTTCTTCTTTTGTGTTTGTGCTATATTTTTGCATTTTGTCCTGCACTTCTGTGGGGGCCTTCAGGGTCCCCTCCGGGGGCTTCTGCCCTCTCAGTTTTGTTCAGCCACTGATGTTTGTACTTTTGCTTTTTCCAGTTTTTTCAGTGGCTGCTGTTTTGATTTTGTTACACCAGAGAACTAATTTAGGTGGAAGAGGTCGTGTGATCTCAGGTGTTTTTGAAATTAGTAGAGTTGGTGCTTTCAGGGTTTTCTGGGATTGCAGTAAGTACCCTTCCTATCCTTTTCTATTTAGTTAGTTTGGGCCCCAGCGTTTGCTCATACTATTTTCTGTCTGTGTCAGTATTTCATCTTGTCTAACCGCCATTACATGTTTGGGGGCTTTCTATTATCTTTGGGGTTCTGCTCCGGGGCAGATAGCTTTCCTATTTCTATCTTTGGGTGTAGTTAGTTTCTCGGGCTGTGACGAGGCGTCTAGGACCAACGTAGGAACGCTCCACGGCTGCCTCTAGTTGTTGTGGTTAGTCAGGGTACTGCAATCTCATAGATTCCAACTGCTCTGGTGTATTGCCTTTTTTACCTGCACTCCTCAGCTACCGAAACATAACAGTATCACCGGCCTAAAAATTGAAAATTGTATGGTACTCACAGAAGGGAAAAAATATTGTGAAAGAAAAAAGGTTGTCAGAGTTGTCAGAGATATTTTTCTGTTTGTTGCATTTTTTTTTTTTCCCTCTGTATCTCTGGGTGCTGGGGAGGATCTTTTCTCTCAATGGAGTTTGCACAGTTGTCTGGCCGTGTGGATCAGCTTGCCACTGAGGTTCGGAGTATTGCTATCTATCTTGCTGGGTTGCCTGTTGTGGAACCTAGGATTCCCATGCCAGATTTGTTTTTAGGGGATCGAGCTAAGTTTCTGAATTTTAAAAATAATTGTAAATTGTTTTTTGCCTTAAAATCTAAGTCCTCAGGAAACGCAGCGCAGCAGGTTCAAATTATCATCTCTCTCCTGCGCGGCGATCCTCAGGATTGGGCTTTTTCCCTGATACCTGGGGATCCTGTTTTGAGTGATGTTGATGCATTTTTTCAGGCCTTGGGGTTATTGTACGATGAGCCTAATGTCACTGATCAAGCTGAAAAAGCCTTGTTGGCATTAAATCAGGGGCTTGATGACGCTGAGTTATATTGTCAGAGATTCCGTAGGTGGGCAGTCCTGACCAAATGGAATGACGACGCTTTGGCAGCCCTTTTCCGGAAGGGTCTGTCAGATAATGTAAAGGATGTTATGGTGGGATTCCCTGTCCCCTCTGGTCTCAATGATTCTATGTCATTAGCGATTCAAATTGACAGACGTTTGCGTGAGCGGAGAAGTATGCGTTGAATGGTGTTGCCTTGTGAACCAGCTTCTGAACCCATGCAGTGTGATAGAGTGGTGTCTGGGGAACAGCGTCATGAGTTTCGAAAGCGCAATGGGTTATGTTTCTACTGTGGTGATGCCTCTCATGCTATTTTCAGTCTGCCCTAAGCGGGGAAGACGTTTTGCACGCTCAGTTGTCTTGGGTAGTGTTCAGACTAAGTTTTTATTAACTGTCAATACTGATATGCTCTCTGTCCTCATTTTCTGCTCAGGCTTTCGTTGATTCTGGAGCAGCTATTAATCTGATGGATTATGATTTTGCTAAACGTTGTGGATTTCCCTTGATACTCCTACAGAAGTCTATTCCCCTACTGGGGATCGATTCTACCCCTTTGGCTGAGAATAAACCCCAGTTTTCTACTCAGGTGATAATGAGGGTTGAACCTGATCACCAGGAGTGCTGCAAATTTTTGGTTCTGTATAATCTGCATGACATTATCGTGCTGGGTTTTCCTTGGTTACAGTCTCATAATCCTGTTTTGGATTGGAAATCTGTGTCTGTAACCAGTTGGGGCTGCCAATGTGTTAATACCAAGACTCCTGTTTTTTCTGCCTCCCCCCAGGCTCAGGATGTTCCTGACTTTTTGATTGATTTTTCTGATGTGTTTAGCGAAAGTAAATCTGCATCTTTGCCTCCCCATAGGAGCTATGACTGCGCTATTGAATTAGTGCCGGGTAGTAAATTCCCTAAAGGTCGCCTTTTTAACTTGTCTGTACCTGAACATGACGCTATGCGGTCTTATATCAAGGAATCATTGGAGAAGGGTCATATCAGACCATCCTCTTCACCCTTAGGTGCCGTTTTTTTCTTTGTGGCCAAAAAGGATGGTTCATTAAGGCCGTGTATTGATTATCGTCTCTTGAACAATATTACTGTGAAATATCAATACCCGTTACCCTTGATTTCTGACCTGTTTTCCAGGGTGAAAAACGCTACTTGGTTTACCAAGCTTGACCTCAGGGGGGCGTATAACCTTATTCGCATTAAGCACGGGGATGAATGGAAGACGGCATTCAATACCCCTGAAGGGCATTTTGAGTACCTGGTGATGCCCTTTGGGCTCACTAATGCTCCTTCCGTCTTCCAGTCCTTCATGAATGACATTTTCAGGGATTTTGTGGACAAATTTCTGATTGTTTATTTGGATGATATCTTGATTTTTTCTAATGACTGGGACTCTCATGTGAAACATGTTCGAACTGTATTCCAGATTTTGAGAGAGAATGCTCTGTATGTGAAGGGATCAAAGTGTCTTTTTGGCGTACAGAGGATCTCATTTCTGGGATTCATTTTGTCCCCATCTGTTATTGAAATGGACCCGGTCAAGGTTCAGGCCATCTGTGATTGGGTCCAACCTACTTCATTAAAGGCTCTTCAGAGATTTTTGGGTTTTGCCAATTTTTATCGTAAATTTATTGGTAATTTCTCGGTTATTGTTAAACCATTAACTGATTTGACCAGAAAGGGTTCTGATGTGGTGAATTGGCCTCCTGAGGCAGTCTCTGCATTTCAGGAACTTAAGCAGAGATTCACTTCTGCTCCTGTTCTACGGCAGCCTGATGTTTCTCTGCCATTTCAGGTGGAGGTTGATGCCTCTGAAATTGGGGCAGGTGCCGTTTTGTCCCAAAAAGATCCAGAGTCCTCTAAAAGTAACCCTTGTGCCTTTTTCTCTCGAAAATTTTCTCCTACTGAACGTAATTATGACGTGGGTAATCGGGAGTTATTGGCCATGAAGTGGGCTTTTGAAGAGTGGAGACATTGGCTGGAGGGAGCCAAACATCAGGTGGTGGTCCTTACGGACCATAATAATCTGGTCTATCTGGAATCTGCCAAGCGACTCAATCCTAGACAGGCCAGGTGGGCCTTGTTTTTCACACGTTTTAATTTTGTGGTTTCCTTTCTTCCTGGCACTAAGAATGTTAAGGCGGATGCCCTCTCGAGGAGTTTCCTTGCGGACTTTCCTGAGTTATCTGATCCTTCTGTTATTTTGAAAGAGGGTGTAGTTCTTTCCGCCATCTCGCCCAATTTGAGACTTGCTCTGGAGGGGTGTCAGGAGGATAGGCCCGAGTGCTGCCCTGTTGGAAAATTGTTTGTCCCGGACCAGTGGAAAAAGAGTGTGATGTCTGAGATTCATTGTTCCGCGTTGGCTGGGCATCCCGGAATTTTTGGTACCAGAGACTTGGTTAGTCGGTCCTTTTGGTGGCCTACCTTGTCTCGTGATGTCAGGGAATTTGTGCAGTCCTGCGGGACTTGCTCTCGCTCCAAGCCTTGCTCTCGCTCTAGTGGTTTGTTGATGCCATTGCCTGTGCCCAAGAGACCATGGACCCATATCTCTATGGATTTCATTTCCGACCTTCCTGTTTCTCAGAGAATGACCACCATCTGGGTAATTTGTGATAGGTTTTCCAAGATGATACATCTTGTGCCATTACCTAAGTTGCCTTCCTCCTCTGAATTGGTGCCGTTGTTCCTTCAGCACGTGGTTCGTTTACACGGCATTCCTGAGAACATTGTGTCTGACAGAGGAGTCCAGTTTGTTTCCAGATTTTGGAGGACTTTTTGTTCTAAACTGGGTGTTCAATTGTCTTTCTCCTCGGCATTTCATCCTCAGACCAATGGTCAAACTGAGAGAACAAACCAGACATTGGAGACTTATCTAAGATGCTTTGTGTCTGCTGATCAGGATGACTGGGTCTCTTTTTTGCCTTTGGCTGAGTTTGCTCTTAATAATAGGGCTAGCTCTGCTACTTTGATGTCTCAGTTTTTCTGTAATTCTGGGTTTCACCCTCGATTTTCTTCAGGACAGACGGAGGCTTCTGTCTGTCCAGGTGTTGACTCTGTTGTGGAGCGTATGCAACTGATTTGGGACCAGGTAGTGGAGAGGTTGTCCCTCTCTCAGGAGAGGGCCCAGCGGTTTGCTAACCGGCATAGGACTGATGGTCCTCGGTTTAAAGTGGGGGACTTTGTCTGGTTGTCCTCAAAGAATATTCCTATGAGAGTAGCATCTCCTAAATTTAAGCCTAGGTTCATTGGACCTTATAAGATCATGGAGATTATTAATCCTGTTTCTTTTCGTTTGCTTCTTCCAGGGACATTTAAGATCCATAACGTGTTCCACAAGTCCTTGTTGAAGAGGTTTGTTGAGCCAGTGGTTCCTGCTGCTGTGCCTCCTGACCCTGTTTTGGTTGAGGGCAATCTGGAGTATGTGGTTGAGAAAATAATAGATTCTCGTTTTTCTAGACGGAAACTCCAGTATTTGGTTAAATGGAGAGGTTATGTTCAGGAAGACAATTCTTGGGTGTTTGCTTCGGACATCCATGCTAGGAGACTTATCCGTGCGTATCATAGAACTCATCCTGACCGACCTGGTTGCTCAAATGAGGGTTCGGTGACCCCTCCTCAAGGGGGGGGGTACTGTTGTGAATGGGTTTGAGATGAGTTCTGAGCAGAGGCTCCCTCTGGTGGTTACAAGCAGTACTAGTCTGTCCAGTGAAGATTGTGAGGACTGGGAATCAGGTGTTACTGACTGGTCTTATATAAGGGAGTCACCTTCCCATCAGGGTTGCCGGTGATCAATTGTTCTGGTCTGAATCCTTTATTCCAGTTTCCCTTGTAGCCTGCTGTGTCGTGTCTGCATCTCCTGCTAACAGATAAGACATTTTCTTCTTTTGTGTTTGTGCTATATTTTTGCATTTTGTCCTGCACTTCTGTGGGGGCCTTCAGGGTCCCCTCCGGGGGCTTCTGCCCTCTCAGTTTTGTTCAGCCACTGATGTTTGTACTTTTGCTTTTTCCAGTTTTTTCAGTGGCTGCTGTTTTGATTTTGTTACACCAGAGAACTAATTTAGGTGGAAGAGGTCGTGTGATCTCAGGTGTTTTTGAAATTAGTAGAGTTGGTGCTTTTCAGGGTTTTCTGGGATTGCAGTAAGTACCCTTCCTATCCTTTTCTATTTAGTTAGTTTGGGCCCCAGCGTTTGCTCATACTATTTTCTTTCTGTGTCAGTATTTCATCTTGTCTAACCGCCATTACATGTTTGGGGCTTTCTATTATCTTTGGGGTTCTGCTCCGGGGCAGATAGCTTTCCTATTTCTATCTTTGGGTGTAGTTAGTTTCTCGGGCTGTGACGAGGCGTCTAGGACCAACGTAGGAACGCTCCACGGCTGCCTCTAGTTGTTGTGGTTAGTCAGGGTACTGCAATCTCATAGATTCCAACTGCTCTGGTGTATTGCCTTTTTTACCTGCACTCCTCAGCTACCGAAACATAACACACCACCACCTCCGCCGGTACGAGAAACTGAGACGAACTTAGGGACGAAATACTTACTCCCAGATTGCCGTCCACCACACAATCAGGGATCAATAGTTTTCCGGCGACTTCTCACTCTGCAAAGGACGGGATGGACACCCCCTAATAAAATGTCCCTTTTTTCCACAGAAGAAACAACCTCCTGTTTTGTGTCGCCCCACCGATCCCCTCCCCCGGAATGATGTCCCTCCTAATTGCATAGGCTCCTCTGGACTGACCAGGGGAACCTCCGTGTAAGGGACCCTTGAGGAAAGTGGAGTCATCACAGGGGACAAGGTTACCCCGCACCTCTCCCGAAGACGTCTGTCAATACGAATAGCAAGGGCCATAGCGGCTTCCAGTGACGTGGGAGGGTCATACTGTGCCAGCACATCCTTTAATTTGTCAGATAAACCTTGACAAAACTGACTCCTAAGAGCCGGGTCATTCCACTGGGTGTCCGTGGCCCACCTACGGAACTCCGAACAGAATTCCTCTGCCGGACGATCTCCCTGCTGGATCCTACGTAACTTAGATTCAGCAAGGGAGACCCGATCCGGGTCATCATACACAAGACCCAGAGCCGTAAAAAACCCATCCACTGACTGGAGAGCTGGGGAGCTCGGGGGAAGAGCGAACGCCCAGGATTGGGGGTCTCCCTGTAGGAGCGAGTTGACGATCCCCACCCTTTGCTCCTCACTCCCAGATGACCGAGGTCGCAGCCGAAAGTACAATTTACATGCCTCCCGGAAAGCAAAAAACTTGTCCCTCCCCCCAGTGAATCTGTCAGGGAGAGCTACTTTAGGTTCAGGTCCGGCCTGCTCCGGGGGGTACAAAACCTTGGACTTAACGTCCGCCAGCTCCATGGACAAACTCTGCAACTGCCGAGCTAGACTGACTACTGGATCCATGGTGACTGGAGAAAATCTTTAGTGGTCGGTGAAAATGTCACGCTGTTACTGCATACAGGAGGTCTGGGGTCTATGCTGACCCTAAGCTGGGGTCCTGACTAATCCCTCTACCTGGAGGTACTGTTGATGGTACAGAGGTCCAGGCCGCCAGCGTAATCCCTACCTCCTGATGATCCCTGAACCTCAGTGATCCAATCCTGAGAAGGACCCTGATCACAACACCGGGGACTGGTAGGTATATGCCTAAACACAGTAATAAACGAACGAGACAGTACAAGGGGTAAACTAAAATCCACCTTGCATACAAAAGTCATACCACAGGAAACAGAGGGGACACCAACGGGTACAGAGATAAATGATAAAGCGAGGAGGGGAAAAAAGACCACACAGGTACTCTTAACTTCAGCCTTCACCATACAACGATCCGCTCTGCTGGTCTGCATGAATGCTTTCACCGACACTTCCCCAGCGGACAGGCAGGTATTTGAAGGAAACCAATTACCACAACATTAATTGCAGCTGAGCGAGGCTGGTCTAGTCCAGCACAGAGAGAGGAAGAATTAACTCCCTCTCTGCCGAAAAACACCCAGCACCAGAAACTCAGCTGTGAGAAGTCAGGGTGTGCAATCGCGACGATCTTCGCAGCGACACACCCGTGACACAACCCCTTTAAGGCTACATTCCCACGAAGAGATTTTTGGTGCGTTTTCGACATTTCAGATATTCTGCCTAATCTCTGCACCTATGAAGTAATATAGGTTAGTGGGAATGTAGCCTAACCCCTTCGTGACCAGGCAATATTTACACATTTGGTGTTTTTTCCTCCCATTCTTCCAAGAGCTTTTTTTTCCTGTCAAAGGACGGGTTGTTTTGCAGGAAGAGATAGTTTTGTTCACTGTACAATAAACAAGAAAAAAAAATCCAAATGCGGCGAAACAGAGAAAAAAAAAATGAAAGAACACAAACCCCACAATTCTGCCATTGTTTTTTTTTTGCATTAATTTTTAGTCAATCATTTGTTCTATATTGTGCCATCCCATCGTATTGCAGAATACCCAACATGGCATCCATGGGCGCTCCAGCCGACATGGTAACCCATTGGCTCCCTGCGATTGTGCTGCGGGTGGCAATGGGCTCTCTAAACTACAAACACAGAAAAAAAAACCCACACATCTGCTTTTGCTGCGTTTTTAGTGCAAAAACTTAAAGAAGTTGCATCATGTTTTTTTTGGATGCACTAAACTTTGTCAGCATAGACAAGAGATGAAGAAAAAAGCAGCCAAACCTGCTTCTTGTAAGCAGCTTCTATACTGTCAAGAAAGCAGGTTTTGCCTGCAGGAAAAAACGCAACATGTGAACATAGCCTTAGATGGGAAGAGTGCAGCTGACTCTTCTATAGATGCAGGTTGTGCCTGGTAGTAGCACATCTATAGCTCTAGGACACTGTCCACATATGTAGGACACATCCTGTACCTACAGTTCTGCACTAGGACGAACCCTGCGTTCTCCTTTTCTAGTGAGAATTAATGGAATAATGTAGATTGCAGACTTGAAACTTATTAAAACGGCATTAACGAAAGGTTAAGACTAATAGATTTAAACCTCACTTTCAGGACCAGTAATTGGATAACGATGTCCTATCCTCAGGACAGACAAGCACTAGGAAAGGCCTAGAAAAGTCAAGGCTTTAACCAGAGCTTTACCAGCAGCCCTACACGTCCTTCTGGTGATGGATCAGGGCCAGTAGCCCGTCAGTGTATGATGGATCACACTTATACAGTCATCAGACTCTGCGACCATTCTGTGTCAGTGTATCTGGATCCCAGCTCCACGGGAACAGTCCGACAACCAGTCACCTTCTGGATGTACTCTACACTGTGTGGATAAAAACACAATAAAAGGGAGCCAGACGTCTACTGATGCAGCCTAGGATTTGGTTTACTATTATTTTATTTAGTATTTTTATGCAAATACTGCCAGGAAATAAAAGCCTGCGAGTCCTGCTTTCCCCACCCATGCAGAATGATTGACAGCTCTACCTGTACACAGTCAACCAGTGTGTGCATCGAAAGCAGGATCATTCTGTTAAACCATTGTGTGGCCCAGCTTCGCAAGGCACACATATCTTCTGGAAAATGCACAGGAAGGTAACTGTAAAGCTTGATATTCATTCACGCACACTTCTCAGCATTGCCACTAGAGGCATATCAGACTATTTAAAGTAGTGTGACGTAGCAATCAGTGTTCAGTCTTTCTAGTCAGCAGTCAGTCGTGTTTCCTGTCTTAGGACAGTGCAGTCAAGCTCCGGGTGGCTCAGGAGTGAGACATCCGATCCATCGGAATTCCAGTCAGACAGACGGAGGGAGAGGAGAGAGGTCTGCATCCTGACAGAGCTTGTGTAGCTCATCTGACAAGAAAGTGGAGGCTAGTACGGGTGAAGTGAATCATCCTAGCCTAGTCAGAGCTACCCCTTAACCTGCTACTCAGAACAAGCTGCCCGTGTTCCTAAGAAAGAAGGAGGAAAGGAATCAAAGCAGTTATACCAACGAGTCAACAGAGAACAGGTCAGTGAGCACTGAAGGAAATCTGACCTTGGCACGCTTGCTACACGTGCTTATGTGTGTAGCCCTGGTGTTAGGCACACGCAGTACCCTGGAGAGTGTGTGGCGAGACAGCAGTTTAATGCTAAATATTCATTCACTCAACATATACTAGACACACCCTTAGGGTAGTGGAGTTTACTCTTGAGGGAGTGGTCAAGGCGTATGTGTTAGAGTGATTTAGTCAGTCTAGTTCCTGTCTTCGGACAGAGAAGACGTCTGGAGTCTAGTTCCTGACTTCAGAGAGAGAAGACGTCTGGAGGGAGGAAGCAGTCCAGATTGCTCTATCATCAGTTCGGAAAGTGGAGTCTAGTATAGGTGCTTTAATTCACCTTAGCCTAGTCAGAGCTGTACCTCATCAGCATACACTGGAAGGAAAGAAGAAGTTTAGTGCAGAAAGTCTTCAGTATCCTGTCTAAAGGACGGTATAAGGTTCAGAGACGTGCTCCTGCCTATTGAAAACTGAGCATCTGTAACTAACTTTGAAGTGAAGGAAAAGAAAGAAGTGACTGCTCGACCCTTGGCTAGTGTGAGTGCTTATGTTACCAGCGAGGACAAGGCGAAAGGCACAGTGGTTTATTGGAATAGTGCTTACGGATTGAAGAAGTCCTGCACATTGCTACCGGTCACTGGGGACCGAAGGATCACTACTGTTTCAAGCATAGTGATAAGAAAACCAGGAATTTACCGGACCTTAGGTCGCGGCAAACAAGCCCCTTATAGTCAGTACGTAACTGGGGTCAGGGGGAGTGAAGACTTTGAATCAGTGCACGATAAGATAAGAATTCAGCTCCCTCGCAGGAAGGCTCCTAACACAAAGCTGACTGGGCGGTACAGCTATAGATTAGCTGGAGATATTGAGGGAACTACGCTTCAGGCTGGTTGTACTCATTGTATTGGGAGTAAAGGAGGCCCCTAACTTGTCCAGCTGCTGTCTCAAGATACACTCTCCTTGGATCAGCCTCCCTGGGACCTGCCTGAACATCTTACAAGTAAAGGTATGGAAAGACGCTGACGGTGTGAGACTGAGTTATTATTGCATGCCTGCACAATCCCTACCTAACTACCGACCTGAGGGAAGAGTCCCACCTGTAGGGGACCCGACATCTAGCTGCATCACCATCCCCTCAGAGATCTACAGCAGCGCTGGTACTAATTACCAGAATACTACAGGTGGCGTCACGAACTGTATATAAACCTATCCCCTGTAAATATATCCCCAACATACGCCAGACCGCCCGGGCCACAGACCGAGCCACAGCTACCTGTGACAAACCCCATAGACTTCCATGGGCTCGGCTCTGAGTACCCCATTGCCCTGGTAATTCACAATTGTGGTGGCGGGTCGACACAACTTTGGCGTCACGAACAGGATGCGAAACTCGCAGAATTGCGAGCCCTGTGTGCCTAAGGAATTTGTTTTGTGAAAAAGGACTGTTTGCACTTTTGGCGCCAAAATCGCCATTTTTGTCGCCATATTCGCGCCCTCAGGCGCTGGAGAAGAAGGTGGGCGTACCTTCGTGGGCGTCTACCCCCCAGTGGCGCGAAGAAAATGCCTGCCCTCTCAAAGTGCTATTACAACATGCGATCCTGCCCTACAGCAAAGGAGGTCCGCCTCCTCTTCACCTTCCCTGCGAGGAGGAGGAGACGCAAACCCCACCTCCACGGAAGAGACCGGATGTCTCCGCAGAAAGAAGAGAGAATCTTCTGGAACATCATGGAAGCAGGACGTGTGCAGCCGAGCAGGGAAGCGGAGGAAGGCAGGCCCCGTGCCCCAGCCAAGCTGCCACCAGCACCGGAGTTATCCGTGGTCCTGCACCTGCAGCAGGCGTTGCTAGAGATTCGAGAAGAAAATGCACGCCTGAAGAAGATGGTCCAGTACCAACCTGGCTTTGAAGAGATCGAGAGACGCCGGCGTACCCTGGAGCAGCGGAGGCTGTGGGACACGGTGATCTCTCCCCTCAACGACCCCCCACGATTCCAGATACCGAAGAGTCTGCTGCCCAAGGCGAAGGAGCAACCGGAGGCTGCCCCCGAAAGTACCGATCCCGATCCCACCGGTGAAGCGGTGGAAGCGAAGGAGGTTGAGGAGGTACCGCCAATCCCGGAACGCCCGCCCGGCCAAGAGGCCGCAGCAGATGATCGGTCCCCGGCAGGGACACCGGAGGGGTCCTGTCCGTCACTACCAGATGTGGACTGGGACGAAATGGCGCGCCTGGATGACGTCGCCTATACCGCCCAGTGGGAACAGGAATGGCAGAGTCGTGAGGAGAAGAAGAAACGCCAGCAGGAGGAAGAGCGGGAAACTCAGCGGAACCGTCAGCGACAATATGCAGAGCTGATCGCGGACAAAGAGAGTGTCCGGAGAGATAAAGGTACCCTGAGGGAACCGCGGCGGCAGGGGTGTGTGACTGAGTTCCAGCTCCGGAAGGGCTGGGGCTTTATCCGTGAACCGGGCCTTTACCCAGGGGTCTTTGTCAGCAGGCGTGATGTAGAATCCCACCTACCGCAAGGTCATCCCGGGAGGGACTTAGTAAATGGAGACATCGTCACATATACACGGCATTGGGGAATGAAGGGATGGTATGCCCTTAACGTCACCATCGTCCGTGACCCCGTCCCAGACGCAGGTAACGTCACCACTACCGCAGCGTCCCCGTCTTTAGATCAAGCAGTAACCGGCCGTGCCCCAGCATCGCCCCCTGCAAATTCATCGCAACTAGCGACCCAGAGTTCATCGCAAAAGAAAGTTATATCTTCATCGCAACATGCGACCCAGTCTCAATCGCAATCTATGACACGGTCCATATCCTTAACTGTGATTGAAACGCAATCGGTGTCACGTGAAGAGAATGTACCCGTTGCGCCCCTAGAGGTTCGCACAAGAACTGTGGCGACTCAGACCCTAATCGCAGCGCATGATTTGCTAGTCCTGGGATCTAGGGCCCATTGCATTGTTCCAGCCCCCGGGGTGGAAAATGTATTGGAAAGTGTATTATTTGAAAATGAATAAAGTAAAGAAGAATCGGTGAGATCCATATCGGGTCTACCATAAGTAAAAAAGTTTGAAAATGTTTTATAAGTTTTTGCACAAGTTGAAAAGTACAACGTATATGATGCATATATATTTTGCTAACCGTAGAATGCCCGGCTGGGTAACCAGAAAAAGTTTTGCACTTTAGTATAATAATGTGATATTATATTTATGTCTTTGGTTTACATTGGACTTAGAGGTTGAGGACTATGCCAACCCAGAACTTACTTGTACATAGTTGCGCTTCGGTGCCTTATTTTGGTTTTACATAAACCAGCACAACTACCTCTGAATACAAAAACCCGTGTGGTGTGGCACTGAGTGAGGTCTGCAATCGGATGTCCTGCAGCCCACCCAGGACCTACGTTGAAGGTTTGGTGCGGGTCCTTCACAAGTATATTGTATATTTATTGAATGCTATTTAATACTTTTGTATTTCTATAATGTTTGCAACGTTCAAGATATCCTCACCTCCCGAATGGGACGAACCAATGTTAATTGTTTAATGTTTTCATGCATAAACAAAAATGTCTCTTTTGTATTTTACAGCCCGGGAGTGCTGTCTTTTACCATGGGGGAATGTGTAGCCCTGGTGTTAGGCACACGCAGTACCCTGGAGAGTGTGTGGCGAGACAGCAGTTTAATGCTAAATATTCATTCACTCAACATATACTAGACACACCCTTAGGGTAGTGGAGTTTACTCTTGAGGGAGTGGTCAAGGCGTATGTGTTAGAGTGATTTAGTCAGTCTAGTTCCTGTCTTCGGACAGAGAAGACGTCTGGAGTCTAGTTCCTGACTTCAGAGAGAGAAGACGTCTGGAGGGAGGAAGCAGTCCAGATTGCTCTATCATCAGTTCGGAAAGTGGAGTCTAGTATAGGTGCTTTAATTCACCTTAGCCTAGTCAGAGCTGTACCTCATCAGCATACACTGGAAGGAAAGAAGAAGTTTAGTGCAGAAAGTCTTCAGTATCCTGTCTAAAGGACGGTATAAGGTTCAGAGACGTGCTCCTGCCTATTGAAAACTGAGCATCTGTAACTAACTTTGAAGTGAAGGAAAAGAAAGAAGTGACTGCTCGACCCTTGGCTAGTGTGAGTGCTTATGTTACCAGCGAGGACAAGGCGAAAGGCACAGTGGTTTATTGGAATAGTGCTTACGGATTGAAGAAGTCCTGCACATTGCTACCGGTCACTGGGGACCGAAGGATCACTACTGTTTCAAGCATAGTGATAAGAAAACCAGGAATTTACCGGACCTTAGGTCGCGGCAAACAAGCCCCTTATAGTCAGTACGTAACTGGGGTCAGGGGGAGTGAAGACTTTGAATCAGTGCACGATAAGATAAGAATTCAGCTCCCTCGCAGGAAGGCTCCTAACACAAAGCTGACTGGGCGGTACAGCTATAGATTAGCTGGAGATATTGAGGGAACTATGCTTCAGGCTGGTTGTACTCATTGTATTGGGAGTAAAGGAGGCCCCTAACTTGTCCAGCTGCTGTCTCAAGATACACTCTCCTTGGATCAGCCTCCCTGGGACCTGCCTGAACATCTTACAAGTAAAGGTATGGAAAGACGCTGACGGTGTGAGACTGAGTTATTATTGCATGCCTGCACAATCCCTACCTAACTACCGACCTGAGGGAAGAGTCCCACCTGTAGGGGACCCGACATCTAGCTGCATCACCATCCCCTCAGAGATCTACAGCAGCGCTGGTACTAATTACCAGAATACTACAGGTGGCGTCACGAACTGTATATAAACCTATCCCCTGTAAATATATCCCCAACATACGCCAGACCGCCCGGGCCACAGACCGAGCCACAGCTACCTGTGACAAACCCCATAGACTTCCATGGGCTCGGCTCTGAGTACCCCATTGCCCTGGTAATCCACAATTGTGGTGGCGGGTCGACACATATGTTAAGAGCGAGAGCAGGGCGAAGGGCGAGTGGAGAAGTAAGAGTGACAAAGGGACAAATCACCCTCACTCAGTTAACCGGACACTGGGGTCCGAAGCGTTGCTAGTGCTTCACGCCTAGTAATAAGATAACCGGAGGCTTTCTGGACTACAAGTCGCAGAAGGTAGCCCTAAGCGCTGATACGTAACGGAGTCAGGGAGAACGGGGACTTTTGAGTCAAGTGCACGACAAAAGTAAGGACTTAGTTCTCTCAACATCTGATAATCAGAGACATAGAAGGCTCAACCACAATGTTGGCCGGGCGCAGTTGCTATTGAAAGGGTTGCACTTGACTTTATGCAAGTTGTACTCACACACATAAAGAGGATAAAGGAGGCCTCTAACCTGCTCAACAGTTTTCCTGAATGTGCATTCTCCAACCTAACCAGCTTCCCGGGACATACCTGCAACATCTACAAGTAAAGGTATGGAAAGAGATTGCATTGTGTGTGACTGAATTCTTATCTGCACCCTGCATTACCACCATAGACTTTGAGGGACCAGTCCCACCTGTGGGGACTTAACATCTAGCTGCCATAACATCCCCTCAGAGATCTACCCTGCAGCACTGGTCAATCAGATCAGAAACCACAGGTGGCGTCACAAACTATCCTTATAATCCCCTGTAAATATCCCCCATTGCATGACCGCCAGGGCCACGGACCGAGCTCTGCTGCCAGTGACAACTCCCATAGACTTCCATGGGCTCGGCTCCGAGTACCCCATAGCCCTGGTATCCACACATGTGGTGCGCGTCATCTTTCCTGGCGTCACGAACAGGATACGAAGCTTGCAAAATTGTGAGTCCTATATTGACTGTTTTGTGCAGAAAAGACTGTTTGCTTCTTGTCATTTTTGGCGCCAAATACCGCCATTTTTACCGCCATATTCGCGCCCTGAGGCGCTGGTAAAGAAGGTGGGCGTGCATTTGTGGGCGTACCTGAAAGAGCGCGCTGTTTCCTAGCCACTCCCCCAACGCTGACGCGGCGGCAGGTCCTGTGAAAGCGGAAGTAAACGCTCTGACATCAGAGCGACAGCGACTCAGGTCCCGTCTCCATCGCTGTATCTGGAGAGCTGCAGCCTTTGGAAAAGGTAGGCTCAGAGTAAACAGGGGGACGCCAACATGTCGCAACAACCGGCAGACAGCGCGGCCCCAGCCGGGGGCCCCAATGACTTACCGCTGGGCGTTGTAGCGCAGGATGGAAATGTGGGTCCCTCACCCGGTCCTGTGGTCCCGCTCATGCCCCTAACGCTCCCATACATGCCTGGAGCGAAGTGGCTCCCCCAGTACAGCGGCGAGCCAGACACTCTGTCTGGGTTCAAACGGAAAATATGCAGTATCCTGGACATGTACTCAATGACAGAGAAGCAAAGAGCTGCAGTGGTAATAGGACAGTTAGCTGGTGCTGCTGAGAGAGAAGTAGAGACTTGGACCACTGCAGACCAGGAGTCGGTGCCTGCGATTCTCTTAAAGCTACAGGCTATCTTTGAGGACCGTACAGAAACAGATCTCCGGATGGCATTTTACCAATGCTCCCAGAGACCAGGTGACAGTATTAGGGACTACGCCTGCCGACTACAGGGGGCCCTGCGAGCTCTCAAACAGGTTAACCCTATAAGTGCCATTGATGAAAGCAAAATGTTGAAAGATCAATTTGTACGGGGACTGAGGTCCCAAGCGGAGGGCAGGACTGTGAACTGGTGGTCCTTGGATCATCCTGATGCTACCTTTGATGCCTTAAAGGATATGGCTATAAAAGGACTGCGACCCCTGGAAAAGCCTGAAGTGGCGACCCAGTATCACCCGGGTGAAGCCACTCTAAAGCCGGCAGTACCCTCCTTTTCCCCGCTAGTGGCAGAAGCCAAAACGCAGGTGACACCCCCTACTGAGTTGGACTGTCTGCGCTCGGAAGTGCGCCAGCTGACTAAAAACCTGGCCACTGTAATGAGTGCCCTGCAACTGCGGAAAGAGGAAGGAGGAAAGATCCTGCTAGCCGACTGCCCAAAGGATGTCCCTTGGATGAACCGGAGGAAATGGAAGATGTCGCCTCACCGGAGGAGGACAACGTTACCCCCAGGAGCGACCCCTGATCAGCACCAGCCTCGCCGAGAGATCATCTGCTACCGCTGCAACCGGAAAGGTCATATGGCTCAGCAGTGTCCTTTAAACGAGCAGATCCTGGGTCCGAGGGCCAACACCCAGGAGTGTTAGACTGGAACCGCAGGTTTGTGGGAGGAAGACCCTACCTGTCCATCATTCTGGACGGGATCGCAATCCCTGCACTGCTAGACACTGGATCTCAGGTGACCATCATACCTGATGTCCTTTATAAGAAGTTTTGGTCCATGGACAGTCTCCAGCCCCCGAGCCCTGACTTTACAGTGTAGCCTCTAATGGTCTCCCTGTTGAAGTACTCGGAGCCAAAAACGTGGACGTAAAGGTGGGCAGAGTGGAGCTGGAGGGTCAGGGACTTTTAGTAGTAAAGACTGTAAATGAGGAAAATGGCTTAAATGTGGTTTTAGGTACTAACATTATCAGTAACTGTCTGGGAGAAGTTGTGTTTTTGCTCCAACAGCTCGCTGAAGTTGCCAGGCCAAAGCAAAAGGGAGTGATCCAGAGGGAGATCCGGGCCCTGATGTGCCAGCAGCAAGCGGAGCTTACAGATGGTGAAATTGGTAATGTACGGGTAACGGACCCGAACCCCATTGTGATACCCCCAATGAGTGAAATGCTAATATGGTGTAGAGCAGCAATAGGTCTGAAAGGACAGAACTACCAAGCAGTAGTAGAGCCCCATCGTTCAGAGCACAGACCTACACTCTTGACTGCTAGAGGGGTAGTGGAAGTAATAAATGGGAGAGTACCAGTACGACTTCTCAACTGGGGAGAAGATGAAGTAAAATTACCACGTTATGCCACTGTTGCTAAATTACATACCGTAGATAACAATTCTATTCTCCCAACCGAGTCCTTAGCCTCCCGCCAACCAGCAGAGGATAATGACCCGACAACCCAGGTGGCGGATTGGTGTCAGCAGCTCCATGTCGGGACAGACACCACTTCCGCCCACCAGAAACAGGGGGTACTACGGGTGGTACAGGAGTACGCACAGGTATTTAGCAAGCACCCACTTGACTTTGGGACAATTAAGGGAGTACAGCATCATATCCCTACAGGCAGTCATCCTCCCATCAAGGAGCGGTACAGGCCTATACCTCCAGCACATTATCAGAAAGCTAAGGAAATGTTGCGTGACATGAAGGAAGCCGGGGTGATAAGGGATAGTTGTAGTCCCTGGGCAGCACCTCTAGTCCTAGTTAAAAAAAAGGATGGAAGCATGAGAATGTGTGTAGATTACAGACAAGTAAATCGCATAACACATAAAGATGCATACCCATTACCACGCATTGAGGAATCCTTAGCTGCTTTGAAAACGGCTAACTACTTTTCTACCCTCGACCTCACTAGTGGGTACTGGCAAGTAGCTGTGGCTGAGGAGGATCGGAGAAGACGGCTTTCACCACCCCAATGGGACTCTGTGAGTTTGACAGAATGCCGTTTGGACTCAGCAGTGCCCCGGGAACATTCCAGAGGGTGATGGAGAGCTGCCTGGGACATCTCAACTTTGAAACCGTGTTGCTGTACCTGGACGACGTAATTGTGTACTCCAAGACGTATGAGGATCATCTGAAGCACCTGGCAGAGGTATTCGAGTCACTGTCCAAGTATGGGATGAAACTGAAGCCCTAAAGTGCCATCTGCTTAAACGAAAGGTAAACCACACAAAGAACTAGTTGTAGTGAAAGGTCAAATATAAAATGTAATCTTTATTAGAGGATATTAAAATCCAGGGATAAGGCAAAAATGGGGATGCAAATACACAATAAACACATGGTAAGCCGGGCCATGTGATCAAACAAACACCCACACATGGGTTAATAGGTATAGTGACATCTCTAGTATAGTAAATGACAAAGCAGAAGCGAGTTGGAGAACATCATATGCATGTGCAAGTAAACCGTTATAGGAAATGTATCCAAAACATCGCTGAGAGTCCACACTAAAACATAACAAGAATGAAAATAATTACCCAGAGGTGAGGGATAAGTGACCACAGGGCCGCCCGACGCGCGTTTCGGAGTTTAGACAAACTCCTTCCTCAGGGGGCGCTTACTAGAGTCTCAAAATTGAGGCTCTATATAGGCTGTCAGGCGGCGCGCAGCTGCCGCTGCAATATCATTACCACCCGGAAGTCTCCTCCGCATGCCAGAGCCGGAAGCACGCGGGGCCCCACGTGCTCCAGCGTCTGACATCACCGGAAGTGACACCGGTGGCACTGAATGCAGACGGCGCATGCGTCTCTACACACTGACCTGGATGCCAGAGACTAAAATGGCGGTATATGGAAATAACAAAAAAGGGTAATATAAATGCGACATATAACAAAAAAAGGGGAAATATAACACCAATAATAATGAAGAAAATACTAGAAGTGACCACATAACACAAAACAAAACATAAAATATAACATAATGCATCAATAAACTAAACAGTGTAATACATAATGGGAACTTCAGAAATAAAATAAAATAAAGACAAAGTAATATGCAAAGAAATATAGTGGCACAATAATACAAAAAATAATGAAAATAAATGCACATTTTACAGAACAAAATAAACTAAAAAAACTAAACAATACAAGAAGCAATATACTGCCATATATCAATACACACAAAGACAGCAAATGAATAACAATGTAAAACACAAAGGTAGCATAGTGAAGACATATAAAACATCGATAAAGGTGTCCCACAAAGGTGCTGTTGTCCAGCAGACATCCAGAAAATGTAAATGAATATGAAAATCTATAAAGAAAGAACATGATAAAAAATTAATTAAAAACAACATATGTTAATCGCGAATTACATAGGAGTGACATAACCGAGAGATCACAGAAATGGAGCATACGAATTGTTTTCATTTAGACCATGTGGGTGGATGGTCTTCAGGATCCATATCCACCTTGTTTCAGATTGCGCCAATCTTCTTGACAAGTCCCCACCACGTATGTTGATTTTAAGAGTGTCAATGCCTCTAACTTTAAGTAGAGACCCATCGCATTGGTGGTGCTCAAAAAAATGGCGTGGAAGAGTATTCAAAGAAGAAGTGTCCGTACTAGTGGAAGCTGCAAGGATGCCCAAAACATGTTCTCTGACCCTTACCTTCAATTGCCTCGTGGTCATGCCCACATACAGCAATCCGCAAGGGCAGCTAGCACAATAAATGACATACCTAGATGTGCAAGTAATACGTTGACGGATGTGATAACTTTTCGTGCCAGATGAATTACTAAACGTGGAGCAGCGCTCTATGTTAGGGCATGCCACGCATTTTCCACAGGGGACACAACCAACATTCATTTGGAACCTGTCAAGAAAGGTGGAACCACGCAAATCCGAATAATGGCTAGCGGTCAAATGATCGCGTAGATTTTTTGCCCTTCTAAACGAAAAAGAGGGTCTGTCTGGAAGAAAACTACCCAAAACGGGATCAGTTTTTAGAATAGGCCATGCTTTCTCAACAGCCTTACGCATTTTAGCATGTTGGGGATGGTAGGTAGTAGTAAATCGTATTTCACTAGAAGTTTTAGAACATGATGGATTGTCATACAACAATTTATTACGTATAGAGTGTTTTGCTCTCAGATATGCTCGTTTTATAGAGCGTCTGCTATAACCTCTAGCAAGAAACCGTGATTTTAATTCCTCAGATCTTTTTTCAAAATCTAAATCAGTTGAGCAATTTCGTCTGAGGCGCAAAAATTGTCCTACAGGGATATTCCTCACTATATGGAAGGGATGACAGGACGTAGCATGTAGGACCATATTAGTGGATGTCTCTTTGCGATAGATATCCGT
Organism: Oophaga sylvatica; assembly: GCA_033576555.1. Lineage (NCBI taxonomy): Eukaryota > Metazoa > Chordata > Amphibia > Anura > Dendrobatidae > Oophaga > Oophaga sylvatica. The sequence goes on from JARQOD010000467.1 coordinate 132,536, forward strand.
CTGTATGGCTCCGGAACCATCCTTCTCTATAGTAACATCCAGAAAATTAATTTTACATTGATGCCAATTTAAGGTTAAATGAATATTCATGTCATTGTCGTTCAAAAGGGAAATGAACTGCACAAGGTCGATGGAGGTGCCCTGCCAAACGAAGAAGATGTCGTCAATGTACCGTGTCCAAAAGGGGACACGGTCCATTAACCCCTCATCATTGGACAGGAAAAGGTCCCTTTCCCAAAACCCCAGGAAAAGGTTTTTTGCCTTATCCCTGGATTTTAATATCCTCTAATAAAGATTACATTTTATATTTGACCTTTCGACTACAACTAGTTCTTTGTGTGGTTTTCCATATCCTGTGTAGTTGGTCTAGTTATCCATTTCAGCCCATGTTGGTGGTATATATTTTTTTTATATAGGACATCTTTATTTGCCACCCATGTATATTGCTGGCCTCCATCTTGTTTTATTACAATCTATTTTTGCTGTGTTATGCACAGGTTCTTCGCTGTGGAGCAATATGGATTTTCGTGCCAAGGAGAAAACCTGGCTCTCCCAAGTAGACCAGGTTTATGGTTCAAGTGGGGCTGGTGGTCATAACTCGGGAGACACAGTCTGGGATGCTAAATTTGATAGCATTAAGAGTATGATTTTGCAGAGATCTAAACATTGGTGGAATAGGCTCTTTCTGGAAAAATATACTGCCAATAAGATGATTCCACGTGGCCTGCGAGTAAGAGTAATACCTACCTTCCCAATTGATGACTCATTATTTATAAAAAAATGGGAGGAGTCATGCGATACTTGCTCATTTGCTATGATGCAACTATTAATTGATTTAAACTCTAAAAATATTTCTGATTTGGACACTAAAATTGACACTATTCAGGCCGAAATTCGGGTTGGCTGTACTCCTGAACGTATTTCACGTTTTGAACATGACATTGAGAAGTGTATTGATCAGTTGGTTAGTAAAATTCAAGATAACCAAATGAAGAAATTCACTAGAGATAATAGAGATTATCAAGATAAAAAAGTTTACCTTTGGAGGACAAGAAATATTTTGGGAAAACAGAAAGGACCATCTTCTGCTTCAATCTCCTCCCTAAGTGATATATCGGATTCTTCATCTATATCCACTTCCTCCCATGGAGTTGGTGATGCTCACAGGCTACGTGACCATGCTTTTCATCCATATAAAAGACGCCAATCACATACATCGGATACTAATCGTTCCGATAATAAGGTGATTAATCTAAGTGAGCACATTCTGTCTGAGGCTGATATCTCTCTTCTTGGTAAGGGGCTATCCTTCTCACCCACCTCCAGATATGACCCATTTACTGGTATTAAAGATCTTAATGTTTTTGCCAGGTCATTGTTTTTCAAAAGATTATTTTATAATGCCGATATTGCTAATCTGTTTCCTACAGAAGAAGAACAGGAGGCGCTAAGAACTCTTGAAGAACTAGCTCTAGAACACAACAGTGATGGAGGTAAGATCCCTCCCACCATTCGTCCCCGCTCCAAGAGGTTCCCCCCGTTCACTTCCTGTCCCAGTATTGACCTATTTGTCCGGGTGGTGGCTGATGATTTTTCCCGTATACCCGTTGGTTGGTCAGGTGATAATTTGTCAAGGGAGGAAAGGATTCGCCTCAGATACCTCCGTGACTTACCTGATGTGGTGCTGAAGCCAGCTGACAAAGGTGGCAACGTCGTGATCTGGCCAAAATCAATGTACGAGAGGGAAGCATTTCGGCAGCTACATAACACTGTGTGTTATAGGAAGCTGACCTATAACCCCCTCTCGGCATACAGTGCAAAATTAGATGATATTGTCAAAAGTGCTGTAGACAGGGGCGTTGTCACTAGTGAGCTGGCTTCAGCACTAAAAATCAAAGAACCAACTATAGCTACCCTTTATTTACTACCAAAAATACATAAAGGGGTTTCGCCACCACCCGGCAGGCCTATTGTGTCAGGAAGGGGGAACTTCTTGGAGAACGTGAACAAATGGATTGATCACTATTTACAACCTCTTGTTGTGAATCTCCCTTCTTATCTCAAGGACACAGGGGACTTGCTGCGCAAGGTTGATGGATTGTGTTTAGAGGGTGATACTTTACTGGCTTCAGTTGATGTAGAGTCGCTATACACTAACATCAGACATTCCGACGGTATATCCGCGGTTAGATTTTTTCTTGAGACATCTACCATATCTAGCGACCTTAGAGATCTCATCCTGGAGCTTTTAGAGTTCACCCTCACCCACAATTTTTTTGTATTTAAAGGGTCCTTTTTCCTACAGCTCCAGGGAACAGCTATGGGTGCTGCTTTTGCACCATCCTATGCTAACCTTTTCCTGGGGTTTTGGGAAAGGGACCTTTTCCTGTCCAATGATGAGGGGTTAATGGACCGTGTCCCCTTTTGGACACGGTACATTGACGACATCTTCTTCGTTTGGCAGGGCACCTCCATCGACCTTGTGCAGTTCATTTCCCTTTTGAACGACAATGACATGAATATTCATTTAACCTTAAATTGGCATCAATGTAAAATTAATTTTCTGGATGTTACTATAGAGAAGGATGGTTCCGGAGCCATACAGACGGATATCTATCGCAAAGAGACATCCACTAATATGGTCCTACATGCTACGTCCTGTCATCCCTTCCATATAGTGAGGAATATCCCTGTAGGACAATTTTTGCGCCTCAGACGAAATTGCTCAACTGATTTAGATTTTGAAAAAAGATCTGAGGAATTAAAATCACGGTTTCTTGCTAGAGGTTATAGCAGACGCTCTATAAAACGAGCATATCTGAGAGCAAAACACTCTATACGTAATAAATTGTTGTATGACAATCCATCATGTTCTAAAACTTCTAGTGAAATACGATTTACTACTACCTACCATCCCCAACATGCTAAAATGCGTAAGGCTGTTGAGAAAGCATGGCCTATTCTAAAAACTGATCCCGTTTTGGGTAGTTTTCTTCCAGACAGACCCTCTTTTTCGTTTAGAAGGGCAAAAAATCTACGCGATCATTTGACCGCTAGCCATTATTCGGATTTGCGTGGTTCCACCTTTCTTGACAGGTTCCAAATGAATGTTGGTTGTGTCCCCTGTGGAAAATGCGTGGCATGCCCTAACATAGAGCGCTGCTCCACGTTTAGTAATTCATCTGGCACGAAAAGTTATCACATCCGTCAACGTATTACTTGCACATCTAGGTATGTCATTTATTGTGCTAGCTGCCCTTGCGGATTGCTGTATGTGGGCATGACCACGAGGCAATTGAAGGTAAGGGTCAGAGAACATGTTTTGGGCATCCTTGCAGCTTCCACTAGTACGGACACTTCTTCTTTGAATACTCTTCCACGCCATTTTTTTGAGCACCACCAATGCGATGGGTCTCTACTTAAAGTTAGAGGCATTGACACTCTTAAAATCAACATACGTGGTGGGGACTTGTCAAGAAGATTGGCGCAATCTGAAACAAGGTGGATATGGATCCTGAAGACCATCCACCCACATGGTCTAAATGAAAACAATTCGTATGCTCCATTTCTGTGATCTCTCGGTTATGTCACTCCTATGTAATTCGCGATTAACATATGTTGTTTTTAATTAATTTTTTATCATGTTCTTTCTTTATAGATTTTCATATTCATTTACATTTTCTGGATGTCTGCTGGACAACAGCACCTTTGTGGGACACCTTTATCGATGTTTTATATGTCTTCACTATGCTACCTTTGTGTTTTACATTGTTATTCATTTGCTGTCTTTGTGTGTATTGATATATGGCAGTATATTGCTTCTTGTATTGTTTAGTTTTTTTAGTTTATTTTGTTCTGTAAAATGTGCATTTATTTTCATTATTTTTTGTATTATTGTGCCACTATATTTCTTTGCATATTACTTTGTCTTTATTTTATTTTATTTCTGAAGTTCCCATTATGTATTACACTGTTTAGTTTATTGATGCATTATGTTATATTTTATTTTTTGTTTTGTGTTATGTGGTCACTTCTAGTATTTTCTTCATTATTATTGGTGTTATATTTCCCCTTTTTTTGTTATATGTCGCATTTATATTACCCTTTTTTGTTATTTCCATATACCGCCATTTTAGTCTCTGGCATCCAGGTCAGTGTGTAGAGACGCATGCGCCGTCTGCATTCAGTGCCACCGGTGTCACTTCCGGTGATGTCAGACGCTGGAGCACGTGGGGCCCCGCGTGCTTCCGGCTCTGGCATGCGGAGGAGACTTCCGGGTGGTAATGATATTGCAGCGGCAGCTGCGCGCCGCCTGACAGCCTATATAGAGCCTCAATTTTGAGACTCTAGTAAGCGCCCCCTGAGGAAGGAGTTTGTCTAAACTCCGAAACGCGCGTCGGGCGGCCCTGTGGTCACTTATCCCTCACCTCTGGGTAATTATTTTCATTCTTGTTATGTTTTAGTGTGGACTCTCAGCGATGTTTTGGATACATTTCCTATAACGGTTTACTTGCACATGCATATGATGTTCTCCAACTCGCTTCTGCTTTGTCATTTACTATACTAGAGATGTCACTATACCTATTAACCCATGTGTGGGTGTTTGTTTGATCACATGGCCCGGCTTACCATGTGTTTATTGTGTATTTGCATCCCCATTTTTGCCTTATCCCTGGATTTTAATATCCTCTAATAAAGATTACATTTTATATTTGACCTTTCGACTACAACTAGTTCTTTGTGTGGTTTTCCATATCCTGTGTAGTTGGTCTAGTTATCCATTTCAGCCCATGTTGGTGGTATATATTTTTTTATATAGGACATCTTTATTTGCCACCCATGTATATTGCTGGCCTCCATCTTGTTTTATTAAACGAAAGGTACAGTACTTGGGACATATTGTCAGCTCCGAAGGAGTAGCGCCGGACCCCGAGAAGGTCACGGCCATCCAGAAATGGCCGGAGCCGAAGAATCTCAAAGAGGTGCGCCAGTTCCTGGGACTAACAGGTTACTACAGGAGGTTTGTAAAAGATTACACCAAGAAAGCAGCGCCTCTGCAGGACCTCCTGGTAGGACAACCCCTCAAGAGCAGAAACCCTCCATTCCACTGGGGTAAAGAACAAGCTGAGGCATTCAAAGAGATGAAAGAGATCCTGACAGGCGATGAAATCTTAGCCTACCCTGATTACAGCCAACCGTTCCTGCTGTATACCGATGCCAGTAACGAAGGATTGGGAGCGGTCCTCAGTCAGAAGCAGAATGGCCAAGAAAAAGTAATCGCATATGCAAGCAGGAAGCTCCGGCCAACTGAGAGGAACCCCGAAAACTATAGCAGCTTCAAGTTGGAGTTCCTGGCGTTGGTCTGGGCCATTACGGAAAGATTCAAGCATTACCTTGCCTCCAACAAGTTCACTGCGTATACAGACAATAACCCCTTGACGCATCTTGAAACAGCCAAGCTGGGAGCCATGGAGCAACGTTGGATGGCTCGGCTGTCAAACTATCAATTTACCATCAAGTACAGGGCAGGCCGTAAAAATGCCAACGCTGACGCCTTGTCCAGAATGCCGCATGAATCCGACACGGAGGAAGAATCGGATGACCTGGAAGAGATTGAGCTACCTGCATTCCACAGAAATGGGATGATCCATGAGCAACGAGTGCACGGAAAGCGGTGTGGAAAGACGTTAAACCCTTTACCTCATCACAGCTGGAAGGAGACTCAAGACAGCGATCCAGTGGTCAGCCGTATCAAGGAGTTTATAAGACAGGAAGGTTCCTCCTTGGAGAAAGATGCACCTATACCAGCAAAGCTCCTGTGGAACGAGAGAAGTCGGTTGTTCATCTACCGTGAGAAGTTGTGCAGGAGATACTTCGACCCAATAACCCATGAGATGGTTTGGCAGATAGTGGTCCCCAGAGCAGACATCCAAATGTTGTTAGAAGCCTACCACGATCAAGCGGGACACTTTGGCTGGAAAAAGCTGGAGACCCTGTTGAGGTGTCGGTTTTACTGGGTAGGGATGCGCAGCTCCATCGAGAAGTGGTGCCGGAACTGTGGACCCTGTGGCCTCAGACGAAAAGACTACTGTAGTCAGAGGGCACCCCTGCAGCCTATCCAGACGACTCGTCCCTTGGAGATCGTGGCATTGGACCATGTCAAGCTGTCACCAAGCAGGTCGGGATACTCATATGCCCTGACCATGGTGGATCACTATTCCAGGTTTCTGGTGGTCGCCCCTGTCAAAGATATGACAGCAGAGACAGCAGCAAAGACCTTCCAAGCAAGTTTCTGCAGACCACACGGATATCCGGAGCAGGTGCTGAGTGATCGAGGTCCTGCATTCGAAGCTGAACTGTTTCAGGAATTCTGTCAATTGTATGGGTGTAAGAAGATCAGAACAACACCGTACCACCCTCAAACCAATGGCCTTTGTGAAAAGATGAATCACATTGTCATTGATTTACTGAAATCTGTACCACTGGAAGAAAGAAACCTGTGGCCAGACTTGTTACCTGACCTGGTCGACTTGTACAACCACATACCAGTAAGTTCCACCAACTGCACTCCAGCCTACCTTATGAGAGCAAGACCAGGGAAGCTGCCAATGGATTTAGAACTTGGCGTGGTGGAACCAGAGGCTGATGACACTGCTGAAGATTGGGACACGAATTGACAGGAACAGTACAGGAGAGTACAAGCCTGCGTGGAAGACAGTCTCAATAAAGTAAGAGAAAGGCAAGAGAAGAACTACAACAAAAATGCTCCCGCTAAGCCTTTTATGCCTGGAGAAATTGTGCTAAAAAGAAAAAGAAGAATACACAAATTGGATGATCAGTGGGAACAAGAGCCATATGTCGTGCAAAATTCCAAATTTGATAAAAGAAAAACCTGTACCATCAGCAAGGATGGAGGAAAAACGACTGCAACTGTGTCTAGAGATCATCTAAAATTGTGTCCGGGCCCATTAAAGCTTCGTGAGGAAGAACCTGTTGTCAATCAGGAAGAGAGTGATGAAGCGGTCATACATACGGATTTGGGAGATTTACCTGTAGATTGGCCCAGAGTGGGAGAAGCTGTAATCATTCCTGTGCTGCAGTTTTATCAACCGCAAGAAGAATCTCTACATCCAGTCATACCAATTGTGCCAGTAGAGTTAGTTCCAGAAGGACCTGTTCCGGCAGAACCTCAACCAGTGGGATCCCAAGCAGCGGAACCACAAGAGGCAGCACCACAAGAAGTGGAGACCCCTGGTGGTGCAGTACCGCATCGCCCAGTCGCTAGCATGCTTGCCAGATCCCTAGAAAGGTGGAGTCGTGTTTACAGTTTGCCGGTACACAGAGCAGATAGGCTAGAGACTACTACACTTGACACCACTCCACGTAGGTCAGAGCGTACAACGAAAGGAAAGTTACCTATTCGTTATCAAGAGTAGTCCTAGTAAACTAGTCTAGTATGCCAGACAGGGTTTACTGCAACTGAAAAATATATAAAGTTTGAAAAAGATGAAGATTTGCACTTTACTATTGATAAATGTTTACATAGTATGCTTGCTTATTTAAAAGTAGAATACCGGCTGGGTACAGAGTTAAAGAAGAGTTAGAGTTAAAGAATTAATGTGATTTTACTTGATATGTGAAATGTGTTTAACCATGCAAAGGACTGCGTGGCTGTGGACTGTGCCAGCCCAAAAACTTTCTTGTAAATAGTTCGCACTTCGGTGCCCCATTTTGGTTTTACATAAAGCCTTACTACCTCTGAAGAAAAACCCGTATGGTGTGGCCTAGAGTGAGGTCTGCAGTCAGAAGTCCTGCAGCCCACCCAGGACCCACGTGGGAGGTTTTTGGTGCGGGTCCTCCACAAGAATCTTGTCTTATACTGTGTATATTTATTGAAAAGTATTTTGATAATTTTCTACTGATCTATGTACAAATTGTAACGTTTAAGAGTCGTACCTCCCGCAAGGGATGAGTTATTATGTTGATGTTATATGCAAAACAAAAATGTTTTTCTTTTCTATTTCAGCCCGGGAGTGCTGAGTTTAACTAGGGGGGGATGTGTGGCCCAGCTTCGCAAGGCACACATATCTTCTGGAAAATGCACAGGAAGGTAACTGTAAAGCTTGATATTCATTCACGCACACTTCTCAGCATTGCCACTAGAGGCATATCAGACTATTTAAAGTAGTGTGACGTAGCAATCAGTGTTCAGTCTTTCTAGTCAGCAGTCAGTCTGTTTCCTGTCTTAGGACAGTGCAGTCAAGCTCCGGGTGGCTCAGGAGTGAGTCATCCGATCCATCGGAATTCCAGTCAGACAGACGGAGGGAGAGGAGAGAGGTCTGCATCCTGACAGAGCTTGTGTAGCTCATCTGACAAGAAAGTGGAGGCTAGTACGGGTGAAGTGAATCATCCTAGCCTAGTCAGAGCTACCCCTTAACCTGCTACTCAGAACAAGCTGCCCGTGTTCCTAAGAAAGAAGGAGGAAAGGAATCAAAGCAGTTATACCAACGAGTCAAAAGAGAACAGGTCAGTGAGCACTGAAGGAAATCTGATCTTGGCACGCTTGCTACACGTGCTTATGTTAAGAGCGAGAGCAGGGCGAAGGGCGAGTGGAGAAGTAAGAGTGACAAAGGGACAAATCACCCTCACTCAGTTAACCGGACACCGGGGTCCGAAGCGTTGCTAGTGCTTCACGCCTAGTAATAAGATAACCGGAGGCTTTCTGGACTACAAGTCGCAGAAGGTAGCCCTAAGCGCTGATACGTAACGGAGTCAGGGAGAACGGGGACTTTTGAGTCAAGTGCACGACAAAAGTAAGGACTTAGTTCTCTCAACATCTGATAATCAGAGACATAGAAGGCTCCACCACAATGTTGGCCGGGCGCAGTTGCTATTGAAAGGGTTGCACTTGACTTTATGCAAGTTGTACTCACACACATAAAGAGGATAAAGGAGGCCTCTAACCTGCTCAACAGTTTTCCTGAATGTGCATTCTCCAACCTAACCAGCTTCCCGGGACATACCTGCAACATCTACAAGTAAAGGTATGGAAAGAGATTGCATTGTGTGTGACTGAATCCTTATCTGCACCCTGCATTACCACCATAGACTTTGAGGGACCAGTCCCACCTGTGGGGGACTTAACACCTAGCTGCCATAACATCCCCTCAGAGATCTACCCTGCAGCGCTGGTCAATCAGATCAGAAACCACAGGTGGCGTCACGAACTATCCTTATAATCCCCTGTAAATATCCCCCATTGCATGACCGCCAGGGCCACGGACCGAGCTCTGCTGCCAGTGACAACTCCCATAGACTTCCATGGGCTCGGCTCCGAGTACCCCATAGCCCTGGTATCCACACATGTGGTGCACGTCACCACCCATAAGCGTTTCATTTTTTTTTAATTTGCATGGCGAGCTGAAATTATTTGACTTATCATTTAAAACATTTTGATAGTCTTACTGTATTTATTTTTGTAGAGGGAGACATGATTACCGATATCTATCAATCTATCCATCCATTTATCGATATATCCATCTATCTATTGATATATCTATCTCTATATATACTAGCTATGAACCCGTTCTACGCCCGGGTGGCAAGTATTTTTATTGGTATATGATCTATCATGGTATGCATGGTCCCCTCACCCCCCAATCCTGGAATGCATGATCCCCCCTCATCCCTATCGTAGGATGTATGGTACTCCCTCACCCAACAATTCTGGTATGCATGGTCCCCTCATCCCCAATCCTGGTATACATGGTACCCCTCACCCCCCAATCCTGGTGTACATGGTACCCCTCACCCCCCAGTCCTGATGTGCATGGTCCTCTCACCCCCAATCCTGATGTGCATGGTCCCCTCACCCCCCAATCCTGGAATACATAATCCCCTCACCCCCCCAATCCTGGAATGCATAATACCCTCACCCCAATCTTGGAATGCATGATCCCCTCATCCCCCCAATCCTGGTATGCATAATTCCCTCACCCCCCCAATCCTGGAATGCATGATCCCCTCATCCCCCCAATCCTGGTATGCATGGTTCCCTCATCCCCCAATCCTGGTATTGCGTCGGGGTCTCGCCGTGAGGTCAGGAGAGGGCGGGATTGTGCCGGCTAAACCGATGCCTGCGCAGTCATCGCTTTCCTGCACCATTTTCATGAAGATACACTGCAGTGTGTCTTCCACAATATGGCGCCGGAAAGCGCGGACTGGGCATGCGCCGATTCCGGTGCCACAACCCGCCCTCTCCTGACATCCCAGCAAGACTCCGCGGCAACATTGGATCGGTAAGGTGTTGTGCCGGAGATCGCGGAATGCGTTCAGTGCTTAGGCATACCGCGGTCTCCTGGGCCACCCTCTAATAAATACACACATACAAAAAAAATTAAGAGGTTTATTGTATAGGTTAATTATATTTTCACAGATCACTCTCGGCGATACCCAATATATGTATTTATGTATATTTTTTAAAACATTTTATATCTATTATTACTTTATTTCTTAAATCTTCAATAATTTGATGGTTTGTACTGTATACACTGCAGTACACAGGGAAACAGCGGGTCACAGAGGCAGGAGCCGGCTGGGAGAGGGAGCAGTGGGTCACAGAGGCAGGAGGGGAGCAGCGCCTATGGGCGCCGGATTTGTCAAATGACAGAATCCGGTGACAGATTCTGTTTTCTTAACTGAGCATGCTCGGATCCAAGTTCCAGCCCCCAAGTTGGAAAGGTATCTTCCTCAAATATTGGTGAAAACATATATACAGTCTATATAATCTCTATGAAATATATATATTTTATATAGATAGCAGATTAGGTGATAATTCAATTGTCGGCATCTGTAAAATCATTTCAGAACCTGACAGGATATGAGACATGGTTACATACAATAAACCATTGCATATACGTTATTTTTTGTATATGTCCCTCACTAATAATGTTAGTAGTGTCTGTGTGTAAAATTTTGGAGCTGTAGGTGTTAAATTAAAGGATTAATTCACGGAAAAAACTAGCGTGGGCTCCCGCGCAATTTTCTCCGCCAGAGAGGCAGGCCAGTGCCTGAGGGCACAAATTAATAGCCTAGAGCGGGACAATTGTTTTTGGACCCCCCCTGGCTAAAAAAAAATCTGCCCCAGCCACCCCAGAAAAGGCGCATCTGTAAAAAACGGATCCGTCGCATCAGTTTTTCACAATCTGCGACAGATCCGTCGAGCCAACGTATTGTGACTGACAGCAAAAAACTGATGTGTGAAAGAGGCCTTATAGCCTACACTTAGGGACTGTTCTTGTGAGGGCAGGAGCCATACAGGGGCAGGAAAACCCCCTCACCCCTACGTATAGTTACTACTTTTGTTCCTGCGTTCCTTCAACTTGTAGATGATCAGACTGGATGAATTGGTGATTCCAAACTGTCTGTTATTGGGCACTGATTTAAGCACGAGCACTTTATCACCTTGTCATTATTTGTGTCACTTGTTTAAAATCATCAGGAGTATTTTTTAGTTAACAAGAATAAAACCTATATTTTAATTAAAGGATCTCTCCTTACTGCTTTCCCATCTCTGTCTGTAAATAGGTTATTTCAGTGCACAATGGAATTTTTAGCAGTGATCTGGTTAATTCAGATGTTGTGCACTGGACTCGGTGATTACTTTTATTAGTTGAATCCTGTGATCTTCAAATCCATGTTGAGGCCTGATCTCTTGTGTTCTCATATTCATGTTATAAAAATTGATTTGTTTTAATTTGTGATTCTAATATTTCTCCATCTATGAATCTTTTATTGATTACATTAATCCACCATGATCTGGAATATTTGGGATACCTTCAGTCACAGGGAAGGAAATTACATATAGTAGAAGCTGAAAAGTAACTGCAGAAACTGAACAATGAGCGGGAAATTCAAACTTCCTAACAGTTCTGTGTTCAGCCAATCAGCAGAGGAAGGGAGGAGCTAATGTAGATTCTTAAGCCCCGCCCTGTAAACGCGTCATCTCTGCAGTTTTCTCTCTGGTCCATCCTTCCTGTGTATAAAGGAGGAGTCCGTGCGGTTCAGTCATCAGTTTTTGCTCACTGTAGGAGATGTCTGGTCGCGGCAAAGGAGGAAAAGGTCTCGGGAAGGGCGGCGCCAAGCGGCACAGGAAGGTGCTCCGTGATAACATCCAGGGCATCACCAAGCCTGCCATCCGCCGTCTCGCTCGCAGAGGAGGCGTCAAGCGCATCTCCGGCCTCATCTATGAGGAGACTCGCGGGGTCCTGAAAGTCTTCCTGGAGAACGTGATCCGTGACGCCGTCACCTACACCGAGCACGCCAAGAGGAAGACCGTCACCGCCATGGACGTGGTGTACGCGCTCAAGCGCCAGGGCCGCACTCTCTACGGCTTCGGAGGCTGATTGTATTCTCTGCTCTGTCCTGACAACACAAAGGCTCTTTTCAGAGCCACCACATCTTCTAGTGAGAGGCTGCACCTAACGTTCTGTGCTGGGGTCTTGTGTCTCCTGTGCGCTGGTGATTTCTCCCAACACTTGAGTAATTTCATAAATGAGCAAAGCGAATAGGTGCAGAATGATGGCCGGTAATTCCTTGTGCTGATCCGCGGCTCCGGTACCGTCCTCTGATTCTGTATGGGCGGTTTTGCTTTGGAAGCTCGTGTGTCAGTCTGGCGGTATATCCCGATCTCCGGTTGTCTGCAATGATCGCCTGTTCTAAAGTGCCTCAAATGTATCTAGAAAATATTTAGACTTGAGAGTCCTCAGTGGTTGATACCTTTTAATGGCTAACTGAAAAGATGGTAACAAATTGCAAGCTTTCGAGACTATCCGGTCTCTTCATCAGGAAAGCTTGCAATTTGTTACCATCTTTTCAGTTAGCCATTAAAAGTATCACCACTGAGGACTCTCAAGTCTAAATATTTTTCTATCTACTGCTAACACGGTACGAAGATACACATCTTTCCTATATCAAATGTATCTAGGCTTTCCAGATACGGAGCAATATTCACTGATCGCCGACCTGGAGTACCCGATTAATGGAGTGAAGCCGCAGTGTGTGAGCTGGGACTAGGGTCTCTTTTTTTTTTTTTTTTCCCGGCAAATTCCAGCACGTTCCAGTGATCCGCTGTCAGCTGTGCCGGGACTGTAAACCCTGCAGCGTGGGAGGCTGTGACTACAGTGAAATGGCTTCTTAGTAGCCACCCTGGTGCGGTGTGAATAGCCGACTCCCTCCGGAACTGCTTCATATCGTCATGTAACGTCTGATGTGCAGAGAGATCCCCAGTCTATAGATCACCAGCCGCGATCTCCTGTGATCACCTTCCACATCAAGGTGCGGTAATTTAATCATTACATTTTACTAGGTTATTATACATTTCAATCGGGTAAGAAAGGGGATCAAATATGTGGAAAGTCTAGGAAAAAAAAACTGTCCAAGCAGGTGAAGGAAAGACAAGCGACCTGTTAGATTACTACAGAGTAACAGCAGAGCAGTGATCTAGTAACTGAATAACCTAAATAATGGAAAAGAAAAACATGTCAGTAACATAAAGGTGTGAGGTCGCTTAGCTATACATTACCTGCATGTCTCCTTCCAGGACAATTCATTAAAAAAAATGTGTAATTCAGTAATAATGAGAATCATTTCTGAAAGTGTTTCCACATGTAGATTCTGCAGAGCATTGTACCTCATGAATATTTGTGTGAATGGAGCCCTGTATACAGATCTGCTGAGGAGATTGTTATAAAAGTTGAAGTGACACTTATTACCCTGCTGATCCGCGGTGCAGATGTGATGCTGTGCAGTCTGTGCACCGGATATAGCTGTGCTCTGTGTGTAGACGCTGGATTTTGTGTCTCCGCTTCTCTCCCAATATTTCCCCTTTTGCACAGTAGTGGGGGTCACATAAATACATTAATATGTCACAGTTTCCCCCGGAGATGTGTCTGCGTTTGGTTGGAGAGTGAGTCGCACTGTGAAGCTGCCGCCTTATCAGAGCTCTTCCCTCCATTAACTGCCGCAGCGCTCACAGCTTCACAATGGGTGAAACCCGATATAAGGAGGTGACTGCAAACAGCCCCCAATGTGGACCCTCTACTGATGTGGACCCTGGCTCGCCCCCAATACTCCGCACATACGGGGTGCAGTGAGATCACAGGGCGGGAGGCGGCAGGCATCGGAGGCCATCGCCTGTGTTACCCTTCTGGGCTCTCGGCAGCTCCAGCTCGTCCCCACATCGTACAATCCGCTTCCTGTATGATAGACATTGTAGTACCGATCCCTGTGATGGTGACAGGAGCCGGGAATAGGAGGCACGAGCTCCCGCCGCAGATTTACCTTCCCGGGTACACAGTGATGTGCAGGTCGGGAGGACGACGGCGATGATCCCGGGACCTCCTCTCCGCTCCTTCCCGGCATCTCTGCTAGTGACGGCTACAAACGGTCGGCGGAGATGATGGAGAAGGAGAAGCCACGGAGGAAGCGCGCTCTGCTGCCCGGTGTCAGCCGGTAAAGGGCTTTCATCCCGGGCAGGGAAGCACAAGGGGAGAGCGGAGCTTCACTCGGGCTCAGCTGGGAGGGGGCGGGGCCTGTGTCCAGTGTCAGCCAATAGATGCGCAGGACGGTGCAGCTCTGCAGCCAATCAGTGCGCAGGAAGCCTGTACATATAACAGGCGCCTCCAGCCTCAGTGTTTTCCTATCAGGAGATTATTGTGTTCTAGCTCCGCAGCACATGATGGCAGAGACGCGCCAGCCGCCGCTCCCCCTCCCGCAGAACCGGCCGCCAAATCCAAGAAGCAGCCGAAGAAATCCGCCACCAAGAGCAGCAAGAAATCCTCCGGTCCCAGCGTCTCCGAGCTGATCGTGAAAGCCGTGTCCGCCTCTAAGGAGCGCAGCGGGGTGTCTCTGGCCGCCCTGAAGAAGGCGCTGTCTGCCGGAGGGTACGATGTAGAGAAGAACAACAGCCGCCTGAAGCTGGCCGTCAGGTCTCTGGTCACCAAGGGCGCCCTCCTCCAGGTGAAGGGCAGCGGCGCCTCCGGCTCCTTCAAGCTGAACAAGAAGCAGGAGACGAAGGACAAAGTGGCCAAGAAGAAGCCAGCAGCTGCGGCCAAGCCCAAGAAGCCCGCTGATGCCAAGAAAGCGGCCAAATCTCCGAAGAAGCCCAAGAAGGCGCCGACCGCGGCCAAGAAGAGCCCGAAAAAGGCCAAGAAGCCCGCAGCTGCCAAGAAAGCGGCCAAGAGCCCCAAGAAGCCGAAAGCCGCTCCCAAGAAGGTGGCGAAGAGTCCGGCTAAGAAGGCGGCCAAAGCTGCCAAGAGTCCGGCAAAGAAGGCGGCTAAAGCCAAGAAGCCCGCGGCTAAGAAGTGAGCTGCAGCCCCTGTTATGTCCCCACAAAGGCTCTTTTCAGAGCCACCAAATCCTCCCTCCAGACGAGCTCATTCCTGACATCTTCTGCCCGCAGTGATCTCTGTGCTCGGTAACATCTGGTGTCTGTTCTCTGCTGCCAGTGATGCTGAGCAGTCAGTGGATGGAGCGGGATCATTACCGGTCTCTGCCCTTATGCCGAGGTGACCTGATTCTAATCATCCCGTGTAAGCCGCTCATGTAACCGGTAATGGTGGCGGCTGCGGGAGCTCGAGATCATGACTGATAAACGCAGCTCCACGGGTGATCGGAGCGGAGCAGCTTGTGAGAGAACTGGCAGAACATACAGCAGTCAGGACTCTCCTCCAGAACAGAGGGAGGCAGGAAACTCCGCGCTAGGTGACACTGGCTCTGCACAAGATGAAGGGACATCACCTGTCATGGTGTGTGCGGGGACGATCTGTAGCTCTGTATTTAGTTATTGGGGGAAGCTCAGTGTCACTACCAGACACATTCAGGTTTAGTGACTATTAATGAGCCGCAGGCAGGAGGCCGCCGGGTCCTGTCATCAAGGGGGACAGAATTATAAAGCTGATAACTTTTTTTCTACTCAGTATGGACGATATTTACTTTCTCCTAATAATACTTGTATTGCCACTGACAAGGATCATAAACTACAGATATAAGATGTTTCTTCATATGAAGATTTACATTCAGAGAACACTGATTGTTATTACTTTCCTGTAGAAGATAATGACAACAGATAAGATAGAAAGGAAGGAATGGTATAAACAGCATGACAATCATTCTGATCATTTACTCTCACTCCAATAGTCCCAGATCCAATGGAGAATCTGATATTGATAATATGGAAGTAGAAGAGAAAAACTGGAACAGCACAATAATGCTAATATAGGATGCCAGGCCTCCAAATTCCAATCATAGAAAAAAAGAAAGGCAGCACTCCACAGCTTCAGTAGCAGAAAAAAAGATTTAATTCTCTCAAGAGAAAGGCTTAGTGTGAGCCGAAACGTCGCCCAGACATGTGGGTCTGAATGAAATCCACTTTTTTCTAGTACTGAAGCTGTGGAGTGCTGCCTTTCTTTTTATTTTTATATTATGGAAAGTAGAACAGATCGGTTTCAGAGCAGTTGAGGCAACAATGAGGCAGACTGAGGTGTGCACTAACTTCTAGAGGAGCAGATACTTAATATATATAATCAGACTATTGAGAATAGCTGTGTACAGCCATCTCACAGATCTAAGCCGCTAGGGAATGCAATTTTAAAATATCGAACATCTTCTGCAATTAGAGGAAAAATCCATAAACAGAAACTTATTACCAGTAGTAAAAGAAAGAAAAAAAAATGAATCCCTCATCATTCCTCAAAGGGAATATATTCCTAATAATAATAATAGTCTACATTCATTTTGGAAATTGTATATACACAGTGTGATCTCCTATACCTGCCCCGGAGAAACTCAAACTGTAAATTTAACCCTTGAGGGACCTCATAGGAAGGACACATGGGAGAAATATATTTCTCCAACAAAATCATTTTCCTACTCAGATGCTGTTACAGCGTTTCAATATTTACTCCGATCCAAAAGAATAAACATTGTATCTATCAATATGTATTACAATCTCAACAGATCAGTATACAGGGCTCCATTCACACATATATATTCATGAGCTACAATGCTCTGCAGAATCTACATGTGGAAACACTTTTAGAAATGATTCTCATTATTAATTACACTTTTTTTAGTGAAGATCCACTTCAAGATTTTCTATGCGGCCTCTTATGTATTTTCCATCACAAGTCCTGGAAGGAGACAAGCAGGTAATGTATAGCTAAGCGACCCCACATCTTTTCCTAGACTTTCCTTAATAATTTAAGGAATTGCGCTGCCTTCAGCGACTTTTTTTCCAGCTCTTGCTCCATGGATCGTCCTATTCTTTGCTGTCTCATTTTCACTAAAATTATTGATTCACACGTTGTTTCTCTACTTGTAAAATGTAATGATTAAATTACCGCACCTTGATGTGGAAGGTGATTACAGGAGATGGCGGCTGGTGATCTATAGACTGGGGATTTCTCTGCACATCATGACGATATGAAGCAGCGGAAACTACAAAGAGCGGCGAATTCAAAATTCCTAACCGTCCTGTGTGCAGCCAATCAGCAGAGGGGGAGGAGCTAATGTAATCGTTAAACTGTGAAGTTCCCGCTCAGTTCCCGTTGGCTTTTCCGTTCTTTGTCCTGTAGTTTCAGGACGGACAGATATCGGGAAATGTGTTTGTGTTGAGCGATCAGTGGTCGCTTCCGTTCCATAGTTTATATATTTTCAGCAATATCCGCTTTCTATAATACAAGGTAGATAACTTTGCCTCTATCCATGGTGACTCCAATTTGTACAAGAAGATAAACAGGAGCAGCGGACAGAAGAGCGGGAATCTCATATACAATCAATGAGCAAAGTTACAGGCGCAGACTGCGCCCAGAAACATCAAATGACATTAACTGCAGCCTCCGACCAGTGTGAACCTTCAGACACCAGATCCCACAATTCTGCGGCTTCTTACTCCATGGCATAAGAGCTGCTGGGCCGGTGACCACACAGACTGTCAGAGAACACAAGGCGCTCACCAGAGAGAAGCAATCAGCCTCAAGGCATAGTATCAGTTACAAAATGTGGGCGACACTGAGCCTGGAGCCAATCACTGCCCAATAAGGGAGAAATCTTAGATATCTAGAAATTATTGTTAACACAGATTTAGAACGTTAGCTGCAGCCTCTCACTAGAAGATGTGGTGGCTCTGAAAAGAGCCTTTGTGTTGTCAGGACAGAGCAGAGAATACAATCAGCCTCCGAAGCCGTAGAGAGTGCGGCCCTGGCGCTTGAGCGCGTACACCACGTCCATGGCGGTGACGGTCTTCCTCTTGGCGTGCTCGGTGTAGGTGACGGCGTCACGGATCACGTTCTCCAGGAAGACTTTCAGGACCCCGCGAGTCTCCTCATAGATGAGGCCGGAGATGCGCTTGACGCCTCCTCTGCGAGCGAGACGGCGGATGGCAGGCTTGGTGATGCCCTGGATGTTATCACGGAGCACCTTCCTGTGCCGCTTGGCGCCGCCCTTCCCGAGTCCTTTTCCTCCTTTGCCGCGACCAGACATCTTCTCAGTGAGCAAAAACTGATGACTGAACCGCACGGACTCCTTCTTTATATACAGGAAGGATGGACCAGAGAGAGAACTGCAGAGATGACGCGCTTCCAGGGCGGGGCTTACAGAATCTACATTAGCTCCTCCCTTCCTCTGCTGATTGGCTGAACACAGAACGTTAGTGAGTTTCAATTTCCCGCTCATTGTTCAGGTCTTTCCAGCTTCTAATATAATGTAACTTCTCCCTGTGATGAGAATTATCCCAGATACAGTCTATAGATAAATGGGAGCACAGAGGGGCGCAGGCACGGCCGCG
>JARQOD010000468.1:0-55023 GCA_033576555.1 Oophaga sylvatica
TTCTTGTTCCTGGAAGGTCCTGTAGCTGTTGCTATAAAAGGGTAGCATGGCTGGGCCGCCATGCGCTAATATCAACCATTGTATGCTATGAGCCAGTGTGGTCATGCGTGTGTGTGGTTAGGGACCCGGCTGAAATAAGCCACTAGAATACCGACTTAATCGGTGAGGAGTTTGGTATGGTAGCTGGTCAGGGTCGGTGTCCTAGATGCCCTAGATTACCGGCATAACCGGTGAGGAGTTTTGATTGCCGTATTCAGGGTCTGGCGTTCAGACGCCATAGATTGCGGGTGACTCCCGCGAGGACATTAGCACATGATCACGCTTTATGTACGCTTAGCTCTTAACTGTGTATCTGAGAGCCTGACAGGACACAGTACTTTTTCTCAGCGGCCCTGTGACGTAACAGGGTTCGCTTTCAACGCTAAACAGCGCCCTAGCGTGTTTTCTTTGCCACTCAGTTGTGTCTAGTGAGTGCGCACACATCGCCATATAGCGCTGCGGCTCTCCTTCTAACGGCTCTGTGGAGTAACAGAGTTCGCACTTATTGCCACAGCGCATTACGGCATTTATGTTGGCGACTCTGCGGGATAACAGTTTGCTTCTCGCGCCATTTCTACTAGCAGCAGGCTCCGCTTGCACGGTGGACCCCGGGCTGCGAACGCACCTCTCTACTTTATATATTTGGTGCGTTCCGCAGACCCTTAACATAATATTAGCGCCAGGGTCTGGCTAGTAAAATGGCGGATGAACAGCGTCTATCGCAGTACATCCAGCAGCTGGAGGGTAGGTTGGCGGCTCTTGAGCGCACAACCTCAGCTGTGGATGTTACCGCAGTCACTGTTCAGGCTGCTAGCGTGGCTGCAGCCAGTTTGTCTTCTGCCACCTCTGCCCCTACATTATCCCACCTCCCGCTTCCTGACAAGTTTGCCGGTGATAGCAAGCAATGTCGGGGATTCGTGAGTCAGTGCTCTATACAGCTCGAGCTTCTGGCTGCACGTTTTCCCACGGATCGGGCACAAGTGGGTTTTGTACTTTCTCTACTCTCGGGCAGAGCGTTGGAGTGGGCAACGCCACTGTGGGAGCGCGACGATCGTGTGGTGCGGAGTGCTTCTCGTTTCTTGAAGGCTCTTAAAAAGGTCTTTTTAGGACCTCAGGGCACCCACGATACGGCGCTACAACTGCTGGCATTGGCACAGGGTTCGTCTTTGGTTAGTCTGTTTTCCGTCCAGTTTCGGACTCTAGCTTCTGAGCTAGATTGGTCTGATAAAGTTCTTATTCCAATCTACTGGCGAGGACTGGCTGACCATGTTAAAGACGCTTTGGCTACCAGGGAGATTCCCGCCACACTGGAGAATAGTGTTGAGCGATACTGCTCGATATCTAAAAATATCGGATCGGAATGGTATCGCCGATATCACTAAATATCGGCGATATCCGATTCCGATACCGGAAGTCCCATGTAAGTCTATGGGAACAAAATATCGCAACTAAAAAAAACCTTTATTTCCTTGTAAACACTAAATATACACACATAGAATACATATATAATATATATATACATGTCATTGTGACATATATATATATATACATATATGTATAGTTTATACACTTCTACATAGTAAAATATCCTCTGATTCAATTGCCGGGTAAAGCCGGCTTCTGTGAAAAGACAGAAGCACCCGACATGAAATGACACTTGGTGTACATAGGGTTAACCATGTCTTTTCATGTCGTTTGCAATCTGATTTGCATAAACAATTACATCAGTCTATGTGTGCAAAATTTCACACCTGTAGGGGTTAATTAAAGGTGTAAATTCGTTGTAAAAAAAACAGACTTTTTTGCTACGAATTTACACCTTTAGTTAACCCCTACAGGTGTGAAATTTTGCACACATAGACTGATGTAATTGTGCAAATCAGATAGCAAAGGACATGAAAAGACATGGTTAACCCTATGTACACCAAGTGTCATTTCATGTCGGGTTCTGCATTTTCACAAAAGCCGTCAATTGAATTAGCGGCTATTATACTATGTAGAAGTGTATGAACTATAAATATAAATATATATATATGTGTCACAAATTCAATGACATGTATATCTATATATATATATATATATATATATATATATATATATGAGGTGTAAAATTGTTTAAAAAAAATGCGTGGGCTCCCGCCCTATTTTCGCAACCAGACAGACAAAGCCAGCGAATGGGGCAGATAATAATAGCCCAGAGAGGGACCATTATTTTTGGCCCCCCCTGGCTACTAACATCTGCCCCCAGACACCCCAGAAAAGACAAATCTATAATTAGATTCGCCCTTTCTGGCACTTTGCCCGTCTATTCCCATTGCCCTGTAGCGGTGATGAATGGGTTAATATGGGGTTAAAGCCACATTGCAATTGAAAGGTGACCTTAAGCCAGGTTAATAATTGAGAGCTGTCAATTAGACAACTATCAATTATTAATCCTATTGCATGAAATAAAAATAAAACACACACACTTTAATTAAAAATCATTTTAATGAAATAAAGACACATGTTTTTGACCATCTTTTATTTGACTGCAAAAACCATTTCCTGTAATAAAAATAAAATAAAAAAGCTAAATTATTCTTACCTATCCCATGCACAGTCAGGTCCCACGGTGTAATCCTTCAGAAAGGGTTAATGTTTACTGCAGGGACCGCAGCTAATGCTGCAGCCTCACAGTAAACCCCCAAATGAATGAGTTCCTCTCCTGGCTGACAGGAGAGGAAGTGGAAAGCGTAATTGATTGCTTTCCACTTTCACTTCAGGTCAGCCAGGGACACAATCAGTGACGTCAGAGGGAACTGATTAACAAAAATAGGGGTTCCCTTCGAATAAAAAATGGCGTCGGGTCCCCCCTATTTTTGTTAACCAGCCTGATGAAGCAGACCGCTGAGGCCTGGATTTTCAGGCTGTTAAGGAGCCAAGATTCATGGACCTTGCCAGCCTGATAATACCAGGCCACAGCAGTCTGCATATCTTGGCTGATTAACAAAAATAGGGGATCCCCTCGAAAAAAAATTGGCGTGGGGTCCCCCCTATTTTTGTTAACCAGCCAGATGAAGCAGACCGCTGAGGCCTGGATTTTCAGGCTGTTAAGGAGCCAAGATCCATGGACCTTGCCAGCCTGATAATACCAGGCCACAGCAGTCTGCATATCTTGGCTGATTAACAAAAATAGGGGATCCCCTCGAAAAAAATTGGCGTGGGGTCCCCCCTATTTTTGTTAACCAGCCAGATGAAGCAGACCGCTGAGGCCTGGTTTTTCAGGCTGGTAAGGATCCAATATCCATGGACCTTGCAAGCCTGATAATACCAGGCCACAGCAGTCTGCTTAGCTTGGCTGGTTAACAAAAATAGGGGATCCCCTCGAAAAAAAAACGGCGTAGGGGTCCCCCTATTTTTGTTAACCAGCCAAGTAAAATGCAGACTGCTGCGGCCTGGTTTAAAAGACTGTCAAGGCCCATGGATTTTGGCCCTCAACAGCCTGATAATACCAGGCTACAGCAGCCCCACATTTGGCGCATCAAAAGATGTGCCAATTGTGGCACTTTACCCGGCTCTTCCCACTGCCCTGTAGCGTGGCAAGTGGGGTAATAAGGGGTTAATGTCACCGTTGATTGCACGGTGACAATAAGCCCGGTTAATAATGGAGAGGTGTCAATAAGACACCGATCCATTATTAATCCCAAAGTTATTAAATGTATAAAAAAAAGACAAAGCAAGAAAAAAGTCTTTTAATGAAATAAGAGACAACACAGTTTTCATTAATTTTATTATACACTCATTCCTGCGACGCCATCGATCTCCTGTAAAAAAAGAAAAAAAACAAACCAACAGTATACCACCTGTCCGACGCAGTCCATAGTAACGACAGTCCCACGACGATCCAGCTCTGCTACATCGCAATGACAGGCAGAGCCTGTCATCGCAACGCAGCACAGCTGATTACCTGCTTCCCCGGCGGTGACGTCATCGGACTGACTGCTTTACGGCCGGGATTACCCAGCAGTCACTGCAGTTATCGCGAGAAACTGCATGTGACCGCCGGGGAAAGATAATGGCGGCCATGAAGCAGTCCAGCCCGTGACCGCCGGAGATCTTCTGCCAGGTAAGTGCCGCTGACTCCTGACAGACACGACCGACGGACACTCACAGTGACAGTGACAAATCCGATTCCGGTATCCGATATGACGAAAATATCGGTACTCGGAATCGAAAGCCCGATACAGCTAATATCGGCCAATACCCGATATTTGCAGTATCGTATCGCTCAACACTACTGGAGAAGCTTATCTCCATATCTACCCGCATTGACCTCCGTTTTCACGAGCGGAGGTTGGAGCGGGCCCAGTGTAGGCAGAGGTTTCGGTTGGCTCCCACCTTTGCCAAACCTCTTGAATTTCCCGATCTGGGTCCGAACTCCAAAAGGCCACAGAAGTTCCTCATGCAGGACCTAAGTCTCGGTCCGTCCGAGTATCCGTGGTCTGTAACCGTTGTCAGCAGACAGGACACTATGCCAACAAATGTCCACAGCGATCGGGGAAGCGATCGCGTCTAGTGGCCCTGGGAAGAGGTTCATTAGAGACAGCGGCATTTTCCTCCAAGATGACACTTAAAGGGACAATCACTGTTGGTACTTCCATTCTCACCGCAGACCTTTGCGGGAACTCAGGAGCAGAGGGGAATTTCATGTCCTCTAGCTTTGCTCGCCGTCATGCAATACCTCTGGTGGCGCTTGACAAATCAGTGACTGTTCGGGTAGTGAATGGGTCGACATTGCCCTCACAAATTACACACCAGACTGTTCCTCTTGCATTGTCTGTATCTCCTTCCCATCAGGAACTTATTTCCCTACTCGTCCTTCCCGAGGGAATAGACGAGATCCTACTAGGTATACCTTGGCTCCGTTTCCACTCCCCACATATAGAGTGGACTTCGGGTAGGATACTGGGTTGGAGTGATGCATGTAGAGGCAGATGTGTCAGGAGTTGCGTTCAGGTTACCACTACGGAGTTACCCGCAGATCTTACTCCACTTCCCAAGCACTACTGGTAATATGCAGACATGTTCTCCAAGAAGGCTGCGGAGACTCTTCCGCCTCATCGCCCCTATGACTGTCCTATCGACCTCTTGCCTGGCGCAGAACCTCCTCGGGGAAGGGTCTATCCCCTCTCTCTTCCTGAGACAGAGGCCATGTCGCAATATATTCAGGAGAACCTGGCAAGAGGGTTTATTAGGAAGTCGGTGTCACCGGCAGGGGCGGGATTTTTCTTCGTGCAGAAGAAAAACGGAGAATTGCGTCCGTGTATTGATTACAGGGGTCTTAACGCCATCACCGTTAAAAACAAGTACCCGTTGCCCCTGATTTCTGAGCTATTTGATAGGCTTCGGGGAGCAAGAGTATTCACTAAACTAGATCTGCGCGGTGCTTATAACCTGATTCGCATCCGTGAGGGGACGAATGGAAGACGGCTTTTAATACCAGGGATGGGCATTACGAATATCTGGTGATGCCCTTTGGGCTCTGTAATGCTCCAGCCGTTTTCCAAGACTTTGTCAATGACATCTTCCGGATATGCTCTCCACCTCGGTCGTAGTCTATCTGGATGATATACTCATCTTCTCTCCAGATATTGACTCCCACCGGAGAGATGTCTGCAGAGTCTTCGACCTCTTACGGGCTAATTCCCTCTATGCTAAGTTAGAGAAATGTATGTTTGAGCTGGAGTCTTTACCTTTCCTTGGTTATATCACCTCAACCCAGGGATTGGCTATGGATCCGGCCAAACTACAGGCTGTGATGGACTGGCAGGAACCTCACTCTCTAAAAGCGGTGCAGCGCTTGTTATGGTCTGCGGAACACACCAAATATATAATGTAGAAAGGTGCGTTCGCAGCCCGGGGTCCACTGTGCAAGCGGAGCTTGCTGCTAGTAAAAATGGCGCGAGAAGCAAACTCTGTTATCCCGCAGAGTCGCCAACATAAATGCCGTAATGCGCTGTGGCAATGAGTGCGAACTCTGTTACTCCACAGAGCCGCTAGAAGGAGAGCCGCAGCGCTATATGGCGATGTGTGCGCACTCACTAGACACAACTGAGTGGCAAAGAAAACACGCTAGGGCGCTGACTAGCGTTCAAAGCGAACCCTGTTACGTCACAGGGCCGCTGAGAAAAAGCACTGTGTCCTGTCAGGCTCTCAGGTACACAGTTAAGTGCTAAGCGTACATAAAGCGTGATCATGTGCTAATGTCCTCGCGGGAGTCACCCGCAATCTATGGCGTCTGAACACCAGACCCTAAATACGGCAATCAAAACTCCTCACCGGTTATGCCGGTAATCTAGGGCATCTAGGACACCGACCCTGACCAGCTACCATACCAAACTCCTCACCGATTAAGTCGGCATTCTAGTGGCTTATTTCAGCCGGGTCCCTATCCACACATACACATGACCACACTGGCGCATAGCATACAATGGTTGATATTAGCGCATGGCGGCCCAGCCATGCTACCCTTTTATAGCAACAGCTACAGGACCTTCCAGGAACAAGGACCAATGAGAAACTGTTACAAACACATGTAGCTACATGACCTTCCTGGCGAGCCAATAGGAGCCGCTGCAGCACCTGAACATGTGACCCCTGATCTCCAATGAGAGATCTCACTCTGGGCATGCTCAGAAGGGAAAACGCAGGACTTTGTCCCAAAGACGTCTGCTCCAGCACTGGCTATAATAGCAGATCCAGGAAAGGCAGCAGCAAGTCACTGCACAGTAGTGGAGTGGGCAAGATGCTTGGACCGACGTCTCTGCTGAGCAGGCTCCACTGCGGCTGGAGATGAATGGGAGACCGCAGCGGGACGGGTTCGAGACTCCCCTTGTGCAGCAGCGGGAAATCGAACCCTAACAGTGCTTTATGGGGTTCATTAATTACTATCGCCAGTTCATTCTGCATTTCTCTACCTTGGTAGCCCTCACCAAGAAGGGAGCAAATCCCAAATTGTGGTCGGAAGAGGTCTCCACGGCTTTCTCTTCTATTAAGTCTCATTTTGCTAGCGCTCCCATCCTCCATCGCCCCAATGTTGATAAGCCATTTTTATTGGAGGTGGATGCCTCATCCGTTGGTGCTGGAGCAGTCCTCTTCCAAAAGGATGCTCAAGGTCGGAAGCATCCTTGCTTTTCTTCTCTAAGACCTTCACTTCAGCGGAGAGGAATTATTCCATCGGGGATAGGGAGTTGCTAGCCATGAAGTTGGCCTTCTGGAGTGGAGACATCTGTTGGAGGGGGCCCGTTTTCCCTTCCAAGTCTTCACCGACCACAAAAATTTGGTGTATCTGCAGACAGCCCAGTGGCTTAACTCTCGCCAGGCCAGATGGTCCTTGTTCTTCTCTCGGTTTAATTTCACACTCCATTTCCTCTCGGAGAGAAGAACATTCGTGCCGACGCTCTCTCTCGCTCTGTGGTGTCCTCTGAAGAGGAGGTAGAGGAGCCTCGGCTTATTGTTCCCACAGAGAGCCTGAGAACAGTGGCTCCGGTTTCACTAGAGTCTGTGCCCCCGGGCAAGACTTTTGTGCCTACCAATTTGCGACCGGAGGTACTCTCTTGGGCACATTCGTCCAGGGTTGGTGGACATTTTGGGGCAAAGAGGACATCTGAATTGCTGGCGAGGACATATTGGTGGCCGCATATGGTCCGTGATGTTGGGGACTATGTTCGGGCGTGTGTCTCCTGCGCCAAAAATAAGTCTCCACGACAACGGCCAGCTGGTTTACTTTATCCTTTGCCGGTGGCAGACAGGCCCTGGGAGATGGTTGGGATAGACTTTGTGGTGGGCTTGCCCAAGTCTCGGGGTTGCACCATCATTTGGGTAATCACCGACCATTTTTCTAAAATGGTGCATCTGGTGCCACTACCACGGTTACCTTCTGCACGGGCTCTGGCAGCGTTGTTCGTTAGCACATCTTCCGTCTACACGGCATGCCGGACAAAATTGTCAGTGACCGAGGTCCCCAGTTTGCGTCCCTGTTCTGGAGAGAGCTTTGTCGTCTACTCAGTATTGAGTTAAATCTCTCTTCAGCGTACCATCCTGAGACGAATGGGTTGGTAGAGAGGGCCAACCAGACCTTGGTCACATACTTGCGACATTTTATCTCTGCCAGGCAGGATGACTGGCATCCTTGCTACCGTGGGCTGAGTTCGCTCTAAATAATGCTGTGGCTGACTCCACTGGACAGACCCCATTCCTCCTGAACTACGGTCAGCATCCGCGGGTACCAGTGCCCATGCCCGTGTCTTCCGCCGATTCCAGGGTGGCAGACTGGCTGTGGAGGCACGGGACATTTGGGACCGTACCCAGGATGCCATTCAGGCATCCAAGGAGAGGATGAGGTCCTCCGCCGATGCACATCGGCGCCCCGCTCCAACATTTGCTCCTGGGGACTTGGTGTGGCTCTCCGCCCGTAACATCAGGCTGCGAGTTGAGTCCACTAAGTTGGCACCCCGCTACCTGGGTCCTTTCAAGGTCCTCGAGCAGGTTAACCCTGTGGTATACCGTTTGGCTCTTCCACCACGCCTGGGTATCTCCGACACCTTTCATGTATCCCTCCTGAAACCCGTGCTCATGTCCCGGTTTTCTGAGTCATCTGCCGGGACATCGGGTTCATCTACGGATGACCATGAGGTGAACGCCATCGTAGGGTGTAAGGTGGTACGGGGCAAAAAGTTTTATTTGGTGGACTGGAGGGGCTATGGGCCTGAGGATAGGTCTTGGGAGCCTGCCGAGCATATTCACGCTCCGCAGCTCATCGCTGCCTTTGAGCGCAGCGAGGCCCAAAGAAGGGGGGGCCCTAGGAGCGGGGGTAATGTTAGGTTCGATTTCCCGCTGCTGCACAAGGGGAGTCTCGAACCCGTCCCGCTGCGGTCCCCCATTCATCTCCAGCCGCAGTGGAGCCTGCTCAGCAGAGACGTTGGTCCAGGCGTCTTGCCCACTCCTCTACTGTGCAGTGACTTGCTGCTGCCTTTCCTGGATCTGCTATTATAGCCAGTGTTGGAGCAGTCGTCTTTGAGACAAAGTCCTGCGTTTTCCCATCTAAGCATGCCCAGAGTGAGATCTCTCATTGGAGATAAGGGGTCACATGTTTAGGTGCTGCAGCGGCTCCTATTGGTCCGCCAGGAAGGTCATGTAGCTACGTTTGTTTGTAACAGCTTCTCATTGGTTCTTGTTCCTGGAAGGTCCTGTAGCTGTTGCTATAAAAGGGTAGCATGGCTGGGCCGCCATGCGCTAATATCAACCATTGTATGCTATGCGCCAGTGTGGTCATGCGTGTGTGTGGTTAGGGACCCGGCTGAAATAAGCCACTAGAATACCGACTTAATCGGTGAGGAGTTTGGTATGGTAGCTGGTCAGGGTCGGTGTCCTAGAAGCCCTAGATTACCGGCATAACCGGTGAGGAGTTTTGATTGCCGTATTCAGGGTCTGGCGTTCAGACGCCATAGATTGCGGGTGACTCCCGCGAGGACATTAGCACATGATCACGCTTTATGTACGGTTAGCACTTAACTGTGTATCTGAGAGCCTGACAGGACACAGTACTTTTTCTCAGCGGCCCTGTGACGTAACAGGGTTCGCTTTCAACGCTAGACAGCGCCCTAGCGTGTTTTCTTTGCCACTCAGTTGTGTCTAGTGAGTGCGCACACATGCCATATAGCGCTGCGGCTCTCCTTCTAGCGGCTCTGTGGAGTAACAGAGTTCTCACTTATTGCCACAGCGCATTACGGCGTTTATGTTGGCGACTCTGCGGGATAACAGAGTTTGCTTCTCGCGCCATTTCTACTAGCAGCAGGCTCCGCTTGCACGGTGGACCCCGGGCTGCGAACGCACCTCTCTACTTTATATATTTGGTGCGTTCCGTAGACCCTTAACAACATGTGAAGAAGACTTGCGTATACTAATTGATCACAGACTGAACATGAGTCAACAGTGTGATGCAGCAGCAAAAAAGGCAAATACAATTCTAGGATGTATCAACAGAAGCATACAGTCTAGATCACGTGAGGTCATTATTGCTCTCTACTCATCTTTGGTCAGACCTCATCTGGAATACTGTGTCCAGTTTTGGGCACCACATTTTAAAAAAGACATCAACAAACTGGAACAAGTTCAGAGAAGAGCCACCAGAATGGTGACCGGTCTGCAAACAAGAAGACTGAGAGGAACTT
This sequence comes from Oophaga sylvatica, assembly GCA_033576555.1. Taxonomy (NCBI): domain Eukaryota; kingdom Metazoa; phylum Chordata; class Amphibia; order Anura; family Dendrobatidae; genus Oophaga; species Oophaga sylvatica. The sequence continues at coordinate 10,251 of JARQOD010000468.1, forward strand.
GCAAATAGCTGTCTACAAATATCTAAAGGGCTGTCACATTGTAGAAGGATCATCTTTATTCTCATTTGCACAAGGAAAGACTAGAAGTAATGGGATGAAACTGAATGGGAGGAGACACAAATTAGATATTAGAAAAAACTTTTGACAGGGTGATCAATGAGTGGAACAGGCTGCCACGAGCGGTGGTAAGCTCTCCATCAATGGAAGTTGAAGAGGCTGGACAGACATCTGTCTGGGATGATTTAGAGAATCCTGCTTTGAGCAGGGCGTGGGACCAGATGGCCCAGGAGGTCCCTTCCAACTCTACCATTCTATGATTCTATGATTCTATGATTCTATGAGCATGCGCTGTCCAACAGTTAACACAAACAGTACTTTCTTCCACTTTCCCAGTGCATTTTCCACACACTGGTTTGTTACAGCTTGCGCAAGTTTTAGTTGTTTTGTTTTCGTTGCATCTTCCAACTCCACATTTTCGACACTTGCAGATTTCTTGTCCTTTTGTTTGTGGGTCAGATATTGCGGATGATGGGCCACTTCTTGATTCCAAATAATTCTTACGAAGGTCTAATGCCAGCTGAAGAATGAACTCCCGTCTGCTAATTTTACTCCCAGTTGCCGTTTTACAGAGTATAGTTGCGTTTATAGCTGCTAAATCAAGTACATTACAAAACACCTGAGGCCATCGGCGGCTTCCAGATTTTGTGGTGTACTTTCGAGCCATCTGGTCTACTGTGTCCACTCCAACTGTTTTATTGTAAAATTTTACCGTTTCCGTTTTTTTTTCTTCTCGTTTCCTACTGCTACATCTGGGTGAAGACTACTGAGCAAAATGACATTCTTATTTGGCTTACCTTGGTAAACTGTAAGAGTGATGTCACCATTCTTCATCAGAGTAGTCTCATATGTATTTGTTCGTTGAATTTTTGCCAAAGATGGAATCCCTTTTCTTGCACGGTTCATCATTCCCACAATGCTTGTTCTCTTGGCTTTCAGTGTATTGGCAAGTTTCAATGAAGTGAAAAAATTATCTGTAGTAACATCTCTTCCCTTGTTCAAAAATGGATCCATTAGTTTGAGAACAATGTGTTGTGCAAGAGACTGATCAGCCGGTCGTTGTTCATCTTTTCCCAAATATGGAAACCCGTTGCAGAGGTATTTGGATTCTACGTCTGCTACCAGCCAGAATTTTATTCCAAATTTGTCCGGCTTATTGGCTATATATTGGGTGAAAGGACATCTTGATTTAGTTGGAAAAAGCTGTTCATCAACTGTCAGGTTTTGTCTAGGTTTGTAACACAGTATACAATTTCCAATGAAGCGATTCCACACTTCAGAAAATAAAGCAAACTTGTCATTCTTCAATGTATCAGATCGGGTGGATTTGCTGTCAAATCGTACAAATCGCATCAATTCTTCGAACCTACTTCTCGGCATAGTGTCTTGAAAGAAGCGAGGACCCCAAGTACATGACCACAAGGTTTTTACAGAAAGACCATTTGCATTATATGCGCCCCTCACGTATAATATTGCAATAAATGCATCAAGCTCGATTAGAGAAACTGTCCATTTATCATCTTCAAGTTTCTGACGAGTCTCCATTTCTGTACACTTTTTTATGTGGCGAAGTATAGGTTCATCAATTAGCAACCTCCATGCACTTGATACATTCCCATTGATGATCTCCTGTTTGGCATAAGGGGTGGGTCCAGCTGTTTCTCTTAGAATGTTTTGTTGGGACAGTCAACCAGTAGATGCAGAAGCAAATGGGACAACTTCCCACACAGTTCCATCGTGACAAGTCTCTTTATGACCCACAGCAGGTGGAATGTCCACTGTACCTTTCTTTCTCCCTCCGTATCCAAATTATTGTGGTTGGGTCCCTCTTCCTCTACCTCTTCGCAATTCTGGTGTGGACGTACATGTTGTTGACATAGTAGGATGTCCATCATCCTCTCCAGAATCTTCGGTATCGTCAATTATGTCACTGTTACTGCTTGAATCTGATTCTTCGGAAATATCATGAGGAAAATATTCTTCATCAGACTCTGAGACTATTTGTTCCTGATTTTCTTCTTCTGACTCATTTTCAGATAAATTCTGAAGACATTTCAAAATTTCATCACTTGTCAGAGCCCTCTGCTTACTCATGCTTCAAATATACGTCGCAAAAAGGGACTTGTAAGATCGCAGAAGTAATAAAACGATACTGCACAAACATGCAGACTTGTAGCTTCAACTGTAATATTTGCTACTGAAGTGCAGACAGAAATTGCTACAAGAGACATGGATCAAACATGTTCAGGCAAGTTTAGACAAAACAAAATGCTGAATCATCCCTGATATGCAAAGATACAATTACACTCTAGAACTAGGGAGAAGAACTGTGATTTTCTGTACTCTGTAATATTAGGTGACTTGCCTACTACTACTTTTATGTATGGGGTCAAATTGACCCCTTCAGTACTTATAGGTATGAATTGTAAAATCCGGCCCCTGAAAAAGTTACAAATCATTTTTGTGTCCTAAAATATACACTACCATGAATAAATAAAAGTAACAAAAAGACAGAACTCATTTGTTAAAATTTTAGAAATTATAGGAAAAAGAAATAGCAAAAGGGTCAAAATGTCCCCTCCGTTAGTTCTAGTGTTAAGTAATGAGAAATGTAAAAAATAATAAAAGCAATAAAAAATATTGATATTCTCACCTTCTGGCGTCCCCCGCAGCCTACTGAACAAAAATTTAAAACTATAAGGCTATGTGCACATGTAACATTTTTTAAGCGTTTTTGCCGTGTTTTTACACGTAGCATGTGCACAGCAATGCGTAATCCCATAGGATTGCATGGGATGCATTTTTTAAGCGATTACACCGCGTAAAAACACGGCAAAAACGCTTAAAAATGCTACATGTGCACGTACCCTTATAGTTTTAAATTTTTGTTCAGTAGTCCCCTTAGGAGACTTAAAGGTGCAATCATTCGATCACCTTTGCTACACATAGCGGGGCTTCATCCCTGCTACATGTAGCAGAAATCATCATCTAATATGAATGCCAGCCTCAGAGATCTGCAATGATAAGCACGGGGTCGCCTCGGGATCATGTGAGAGGGCGCCGATGGGCGGCTCTTATCTATACATCAAAGGTTGTGAATGGGCTAGACCAGGGTTCCCCAACTCCAGTCCTCAAGGCCCACCAACAGGTCATGTTTTCAGGATTTCCTTAGTATTGCCCATGTGATAATTGCATAATCTGTGCAATACAAAGGAAATCCTGAAAACATGACCTGTTGGTGGGCCCTGAGGACTTCAGTTGGGGAACCCTGGGTTAGACAGTTAACTTTTTTTTAAGTCTACTGTAAATGACAATTACTAGACAGTTTTTACTGGGCAAGTGTACTTCTACCTCTTGCTGAAGCTGACCAGTAGTAGAAAGAGAATAACACACAGGTTAAAGAAGAATATGACCTCACAATAGCAATGACAAAAATTCTGCTCTCCTTACTGCAGTGTGATGACATGTGCTGGGTAGTGATGAGTGAATGTACTCAGATAAGATGTTATCTGAGAATGCTCAGGTGCTTACAGAGTGTCTTCGGCATGCTGAAAAAATATGTTAGCGTCCCCGCAGCTGCATGTTTCATGGCTGTTCAGCAGCCGCAACACATGCAGGGATTGCCTGTTTGTTAGGCAATAATGATGAGTGAATTTGTTTGGAAATTGATCGCCAAACATAAATTCGACACGAATATGGCACATTCGGCTTCGTGAACTAAACACGAGCAAAATTTTATAAAATCATTAACATTCTGTAAAAAATGTGTGAAAATAATTGCGTTGCCACAAGAGCATTTTCAGCACTTTAGCAAATATAATGGTGGTATAGCAAGAGCGTTTGTCATGTGTTTGATGAGGGGAATGGGTTTGCAGAGCTCAGAGTCACGGAGTTCTTGTAAACAGTATTTTTTTTCCTAACTTTATGTGTGCAAATTGTGGCTAGTCAATCAGGGTGCAGGAAACATCCACAATGTCCTGACACAATGGCTTGTGTCATTGGCTGCTGAAAACACATGTTCCAGATGAGCATGTTCCTGATGACACTGCGCAGAGAGGCTGCTCCTGATGCTGGCACTGTTAGCATCAAGATTTTAGTTAGTTAGCTAGGCGATTGTTTATCAGTCAGATAGTTTAGCTAGCTACTGTCCAGTTTGGCTGTGAAATTGCCCTTCCATGATTTTTTGATATTTTCCACCCCAAAATTTGGGGTGCGTCTTATGGTGCGATGCGTCTTATAGTCCAAAAAATACGGTAGTTTTTTTGCTGCAAAATGCTATACAGCCCCCCGTATCTCACTTTGTCATTTTGTTGGGTTGAAATAAAGCTGTCTGCAGATCTTAAGCACATAGCAAAAAAAAAATTCTGTTGCTAAAGGTCATACAGTAGTGGACCTGACTTTCAAATTGTTTGTAGCATCAAGTGTGTTATAGAGGCCTGATCTAGAGGCCACCAAAAAAAGTCTTCTGATACTAACAACATACAGTAGGGGACATCTCACTTTCAAATTGTTTGTAGCATATCTTCTTTATCATACAGGCCTTATCCACACGCAATTCAGCACACCATATTTCACCTTGTAATGTACTGCCACTGAAATTCAGCTGTTTGCAGTGCTGTTGAAGAGTTTAGAATTTAGTTTTTTGCTGCTAATACTGTGTTCCTACCACACTATCTGTGCAACATGACTGGGAAAAAGTGAAGCTTTGGTGGAAGAGGAATTAGACTTGGTGTTCAAGGTGTATGTGGGGTAGGTGGTAATATTTGTAAAAGTACTAGTGAACCAACAACGTCACGTCCTATGCAAAGACAATTGACAACTCCTGTTACTGGAAGGGCTACTCCACTACCTTTCTCTGGCAGATGCACAGAAGTACACCTTGTTCATGAGGCCCAGAAAGAGTATGTGCTCAAGTGGATGGCAAAATGTTTTAGCTTTGATCTGGGGCAGGACGAAGTAGGGTCCGAGCAGCATCCTGACACTCGTCATCAGATGTTAACCCCCAGGAGGAAGATGATCCTGATGAGACTCAGATATCTGAGACACATGCGGACTGTACTGTGCTGTCAGGGCAAGAAGAGGAGGAGGGCGACTCCAAGAGCGAGGAATGTGATAACACAGAGGATGATGATGAGGTGTTAGATCCCAGTTGGTGTGAACATAGAGGAACACAGCTGAGTAGGTCATCATGGGTCTGCAGCTTGCAGAGGTGGCAAGGGTTGCCTAGCCTGGGCCTTTTTTGACACTGCAAAGGGTGAACCAACTCACGTAATCTGCCAACTTTGCTAAAATAAAACTGGTGATGTAAAAAGTGCAATAATTTGACTACTACATGTATGAACCTTCATATGCGCAATCAAAATGTGTTACTCTGGGAATACCACTGCACTAAAATGTGGACCAGCGGACCTCAACAACTATCAGCCGCCCCGTCAATCGCATCTGCTGCTTCTTCCTCCTCCTGTTACAGTGTCAACTATTGAGACATAGGTCTTCGACCGCAGAACCTCGGGTTCTTTACCTGATCCAGTCACGCTGACTGAGAGCCCATTATTAGCTATAATGGAAGCAGACATGCCTGCTGTTTATGACCGATCTCAGAGAAGCAGCACACCACAACTTTCTAAATCCATCATAACATCTCCGCCTGCACCTCTCTCACGGTCCAGCACTTTGTCCGGTTCACCGTACTCCACTCTCTCACACCACTGCAGCCAAACCACGGTACTGCAGTTGTGGTCAGGTAAAAGCTTATTTCCTCCTATGTATGAAAAACGTAGGAGGTTGAACTCCACCATCTCCAATCTGTTGGCCACGGAAATGCTGCCTTTCCACCTGGTAGATGCAGATGGTTTCTGAAAGCTGATGGCCGTCGCAGTCCCCCAGTACCAATTGCCAAGTCGCCATTACTTTTCTAAGAAAGCTGAGCCTGTGCTACACCAGCATGTCACAGCCAACATCAACCATTCTTTGACTAATTCTATGTCTGCCAGGGTGCATTTCACCACAGTCACTTGGAAGAGTAAGCATGGCCAAGGGCATTACATCTCGCTGACTGGCACTGGGTGACTCTGGTGGCTGTGGGGTCCACAAGTCTTTGCAGGACAAACTACTATTTTTAACACTTTCTCCACTGCTTCTGCCTCCTCCTTTATCTCCTCTATGGCCTCCGCCCACAACCTCTTCTTTAATGAGACACGCATTCCAACAGTGCAGAGTGAATCCACACCACCTCCATACTGTGCATCCAGGGCTCACTATAATCAGGCAGTGTTAGAATTGATATGCCTTGGAGATCGCAGTCATACAACTGAAGAGATGTGGACAGCTCTCCAGGCTGAGTTTGATCAATGGCTGAACCTGCTTCCAAGGAACGCTGTGTCTAATAAAGGTGCGAACCTGTTGGCGGCTCTATGGCGAGGCAACTCACATACGTGCCTTGCATGGCTCTTGTCCTCAACCTGGTGGTACAGCATTTTCTTCTCCACTGTCCTGGCCTGGGTGAGCTGCTACAGAAAGCATAGAAGCTGTGTGCTCATTTCCGCCATTTCCCCTCAGGTCATCAACTTGCATTGAAACAGAGATCTTTGCACATGCAGGGTAACCGGTTGATATGCTGTGTGCCGACACGGTGGAATTCCACTCTGCAAACAGTACAGACCAAAAGTTTGGACACACCTTCTCATTTAAAGATTTTTCTGTATTTTCATGACTGAAAATTGTACATTTACACTGAAGGCATCAAAACTATGAATTAACACATGTGGAATTATATGCTTAGCAAAAAAGTGTGTAACAACTGAAATTATGTCTTATATTCTAGGTTCTTCAAAGTAGCCACCTTTTGCTTTGATGACTGCTTTGCACACTCTTGGCATTCTCTTGATGAGCTTCAAGAGGTAGTCACCGGAAATGGTCTTCCGTGGTGCATATCACATTTATGGAGTGGGCACAGATTAAGGACCTCTGCACCATTCTGCACAGTTTCAAAATGGCTACTAAGATGGTTAGCGCTGATTACAACGTCATCGGCATCACTATTCCGGTCATCTATATGCTGGAGCAGACTTGAATAGAGGAGATGGTGGTCCCAGGAGAAGAGGGGGAAGCAGAGGAGGATGCAAAATGCGTAACAATGTCTCTAATTTCCAGATTGTTGTCACACAGGCAGGTGCCAAGGGAGGGTGGATTACTGTGATCAAGGGGGCCTGATGATAGACAAACTGTGAAGGTGCAAGATCCGAGGAACAAATGGAGGAGCAAGAGGTGATGGGCGAGCAACTGTCAGGAGATCAAGCAGATAATCCTCCCCTGTCTGTTGTTTGTGGTTGGCGGGAGGGGACAGAGGAAACAAACATCACTGTTAACAAACCACTAACACACCATGGGTTGGACCTCATGGTAGAGCCTAACATATGAGTGCCTTCTTGCTGCAACATGATCCCTATTAGTTATGATTATGAATAGTGCTGACTACTGGATTGCAACTCTGTTAGATTTATGTTGTAAAATTAAATTTTGACAGCTGCTTCTCGCCCTGGAAAGGTACCCACGAATGCTGGAGTATCGAAATACGCTTTTACACAACCTTAAGAGAGCTTTTCCCCAAGACAGCAGTGAAGCACACAGTTCATATCAAATCTCTAGACTTCCAACCTCTGGCACATCAATTTGTCAACGCCAAAACATTAGCAGTAGCAGCTGCAGCAGTAGTGTAAGTGTAAGAAGCAATTTCTGTGAGTCCTTTGACTTTTTTTTTTTAGTCCAGCTCATGCACCAGTACAACAGAGTCGAAGTCTTACACGTGGTGAAATAATAGAGAGGATGCTAGAACAGAATATCAATACCATCATGGAGGGTTTGGACCCTTTCACAATCACATTTTGGTTTTCCAAAATGGATGAGTGGACTGAGCTCGCCTCACATGCATTGAATGTTTTATCGTGCCTAGCACGTGTCTTCAGTGCTGCTGGTGGTATCCTGATAGATAAGCGCAGCCAGCAGTCCCCTGAAAGTGTAGACCGCTTGACTTTCACCAAGATGAACAAGTCATGGATCGCCAAGGACTTTTGCACCCCAATCGCAGACTGTATAAACTAGGCGATATTGCCTCTTTTAGTATGCTGCATTAATGTTGGGTAACTGTACTCTGTGATATCGTTAGTGTCACTTCTGTGCATGCTGTTTCTGCTGCTGCAGATGTTAATACAAATTTGTGGAAATGTGAACAATCATGGTTGGTCTACATCTGCTGGGTTGACTGTAGTGGAATACATGTCGGTCCCAATTATACTATTTCTACTCTCATGAAATCTATGCCACTTTGGTGGTGTCACGCCCTCATTTGTTTAAATGTGACCACTTCTTGTTGGTTGTCCATCTGCTGGGTTGGGTGTAGAGGAAGACCTGTCGGTCCCTATTATAATATTTCTACTGTGGTGAAATTGATGCCACTTTGGTTGTGTCTGCCAATAATTTTTGGAAATGTGAACACTCCTGGTTGAGTGTCCATTTGCTGGATTGGGTGTAGTGGAAGACCTGTTGGTTCATATTTTACTATCTGTACTGTGGTGAAATTGATGCCACTTTGGTGGTGTCTGCAAATACTTTTTGGAAATGTGAATGCTCCTGGTTGGGTGTCCATCTGCTGTATTAGGTGTAGTTGAAGTCTATATTATACTGTGGTGAAATTGATGCCACTTTGTTGATGTCTGCCACTAATTTTTCTAGACCTGTAGACTCCTGGGTGGGTAGTAGACCTCGGAGACTGTCAGGCCTTCATTTCCTTGGAGTCAACTACCAGTGTTACTATCCTTAAATTTTTCTGACAATGGTAGTCTGCAAAACTGATATTTGTGCCACCTGAGTGTGGCTCAGCATGAAAGCAGATAGTGGTGTTGCATGTGGTATCAAGGCTCCCAGTACAGGAGGCCGACACCGATTCCTCACCCACCTCGTCTTAATGTGGCGTTCAATTGAAAGCTGTAAATGCTGGCCCAGACCCCAATACCTCATGCCTGGCTGATTGCTACAGTGCAATGCTACAATTAGTACTGTGGGTGAATAGAGGCCACTTTCCTGATGTCTCCCCCTAATTTGATGTGTTTTTGGTAGCTTTTGGGGCCATTGGAAGGTGTTGTGCATGTGTTTGTTTTTGCCTTCCATTGCCTTGAATGGCGTTTGGCTATGTTCGGCAAATATTTGACATATAAATCGGCGAATATTGCAAATTTGGATGTAGTATTCCGAACTAAACATTGAAATATTCACTCATTTCTATTAGGGACATGCAGGTGCAGGGATTCAAATATTTTATTCCAGGACGCCTAAGACACTCGGTTAGCACCCTAGCATGCTTGGATAACACCTTATCAGAGCTCGTTCACTCATCACTAGAGTTGAGCATTCCGATACCGCAAGTATCGGGTATCGGCCGATATTCGCTGTATCGGAATTCCGATACTTAGTTCCGATATTTTCCATATATCGTATACCGGAATCGGAAGTTCCCATAATTCTTTGAGAGGCAATGTGATTTTAGTCAGCCAATGAGGAATCCTAAGAAGTGTGGGCACATCCTGTACTGCTGCGGTCATGTTAACTAATGGCATGGCTGTGATTGGATGCTGAAATGATGTCAGAATGCACTATAAAAGGCGCCGCCGCCGTTTTAGCGTCACTGTGCTGTGAATTCAGTTAGGGACAGAACGCTGCTCTGCTGACTCTGAGGGACAGTTAGAGATTGCGATTTTGTATACTGTGCTCTAGGCAGGCTAGTTTACCAACCGCTGTGTAAAGCTTCCTTTTGCCTTGCAGTGTTGTTTTAACAGCTCTGTGCAAGGTGTGTGTGAGTGCAGGTGACGCTGCAGTTTGCTCTGCATCCAACGCTGTTTGTAGGCATCTGCACGTGTCACTCACAGACTCTTTTTTTTTTTTCTTTAGTGTAATTCTTGCTGCTCCATTCAATTGAAATTATAGTGTGACGCGCTTCCATCCGTATACAATACATTGGTTGCAAACACTATAGAAGTACAGAAAGGAGCCTTTCACAGATAGTGAACAGTTGTGTGCAGTGTTCACTCTAGTCTGTGAGTTTTTTTTTTTGAGTGCAGATCACGCTCCAGTTAGTTCTTCAAACACTGCTGCTTGTACTCTGCTGAGCGTGTCTCACTGCCTCATCCTTTACATTTTTCTCTAATTGTTGCTGCTACATTCTATTTAAAAAAAATCAAATCTATTAGTGTGACGTGCTTCCATCCGTATCCAATACATTGGTTGCAAACAGTATAGAAGTCCACAAAGAAGCCTTTCAGAGATAGTGAACAGTTGTGTGCAGTGTTCACTGTAGTCTGTGATTTTTTTTTTTTCAGTGCAGATCCCGCTCCATTTAGTTCTTCAACCACTGCTGCTTGTACTCTGCTGAGCGTGTGTCACTGCCTCATCCTTGACATTTTTCTCAAATTGGTGCTGCTACATTCTATTTAAAAAAAATCCAATCTATTAATGTGATGTGCTTCCATCCGTATCCAATACATTGGTTGCAAACAGTATAGAAGTCCACAAAGGAGCCTTTCAGAGATAGTGAACAGTTGTGTGCAGTTGTGTTCTCACGCCCCGGAAGAAGTGACTTCACGAAACGGTGCCCGTCGGGCGCGGGGAGCTGCCTCTGCCGCTGATCTCCATCACCCCATTGCCAGCTTCTACACTTCAGCATTTAGGTACGTTGTGGGACATTTACCTCTGACTCATTTAGGCACTTATGTTCCATTCATGGCTCATTTTTAGGTGTATTCAATTCCCACCACCATGACTATTGTGGCTTATGTTGTTCTGGCAAATCTGGGTGTATGACAAATACTTTATAGGCACGTCTATCATTATTCTTTTCTAATTGAAAGGCATGTCCTTGCTGCTAGTTAATACATCTTATCTTAACAATGGAAGCATTATGCTCCTAGATCTAGGTCATTTGTGCTTATCTGTCATTTGTCATCATTGCTAGCCTTAGTGGTGTATCACGGTGGCACATTGCAATTTCTCCCCTCCTTTTCTCTTTTGGAGTCTCCCTTACCCTTTTTGTATATGTTTTATCTGTGAATTTGTTGATTATTATATTTAATAAAGCAAAATATTTTATAAAATTTCTTCTCTCTTTCACTTCTTATCTATGGGTGGCACCTTCCCCTATGGATTTGGTATTAATATGATTTCATGAAGTGTCCCTCGCCTGTTATATTGAGGACTATGGGAATAATTGGTTGCAAACAGTATAGAAGTCAACAAAGGAGCCTTTCAGAGATAGTGAACAGTTGTATGCAGTGTTCACTGTAGTCTGTGAGGTTTTTTTTTTTTTGAGTGCAGATCCGCTCCATTTAGTTCTTCAAGCACTGCTGCTTGTACTCTGCTGAGCGTGTCTCACTGCCTCATCCTTTACATTTTTCTCTAATTGTTGCTGCTACATTCTATTTAAAAAAATCAAATCTATTAGTGTGACGTGCTTCCATCCGTATCCAATACATTGGTTGCAAACAGTATAGAAGTCCACAAAGGAGCCTTTCAGAGATAGTGAACAGTTGTGTGCAGTGTTCACTGTAGTCTGTGATTTTTTTTTTTTCAGTGCAGATCCCGCTCCATTTAGTTCTTCAACCACTGCTGCTTGTACTCTGCTGAGCATGTGTCACTGCCTCATCCTTGACATTTTTCTCAAATTGGTGCTGCTACATTCTATTTAAAAAAAATCCAATCTATTAGTGTGATGTGCTTCCATCCGTATCCAATACATTGGTTGCAAACAGTATAGAAGTCCACAAAGGAGCCTTTCAGAGATAGTGAACAGTTGTGTGCAGTGTTCACTGTAGTCTGTGAGGTTTTTTTTTTTGAGTGCAGATCCCGCTCCATTTAGTTCTTCAACCACTGCTGCTTGTACTCTGCTGAGCGTGTCTTACTGCCTCATCCTTGACATTTTTCTCTAATTGTTGCTGCTACATTATATTTCAAATAATTCAAATCTATTAGTGTGACGTGCTTCCATCATTATCCAATACATTGGTTGCAAACAATATAGAAGTACACAAACGGGCCTTTCACAGCTGCTGAACAGTTGTGTGCATTGTTTACTGTAGTCAGAGGGTTTCAATTTTTGAATTCTGATCCCGCTCAAGTTATTTCTTCAACCAGCGCTGCTTGTACTCTGCTGAGCGTGTGTCACTGCCTCATCCTTGACATTTTTCTGTAATTGTTGCTGCTACATTATATTTCAAATAATTCAAATCTATTAGTGTGACGTGCTTCCATCAGTATCCAATATATTGGTTGCAAACAATATAGAAGTACACAAATGGGCCTTTCACAGCTACTGAACAGTTGTGTGCATTGTTTACTGTAGTCAGAGGTTCTCATTTTTGGAGTGCAGATTCCGCTCCAGTTAGTTATTCAAACACTGCTGCTTATACTCTGCTGAGCGAGTGTCACTGCCTCATCCTTGACATTTTTCTCTAATTGTTGCTGCTACATTATATTTCAAATAATTCAAATCTATTAGTGTGACGTGCTTCCATCATTATCCAATACATTGGTTGCAAACAATATAGAAGTACACAAACGGGCCTTTCACAGCTACTGAACAGTTGTGTGCAGTGTTTACTGTAGTCAGAGGTTTTCATTTTTGGAGTGCAGATCCCGCTCCAGTTAGTTCTTCAACCACTGCTGGTTGTAGTCTGCTGAACGTGTCTCACTGCCTCATCCTTGACATTTTTCTCTAATTGGTGCTGCTCCATTCTATTTCAAATAACTCAAATCTATTAGTGTGACGCGCTTCCATCCATATACAATACATTGGTTGCAAACAGCCTTTTTGTTAAGGTACAGTATTATATCGACATTGTACAGGTGTCGCTATTCAGTCTGATAACTAGATATCATTCACCTTTTCTATCAGTTGTCGTTGTTTCAGCACCACTTGCAGGTATATATTTAGCTATTGTGACTATGCACTATTGACTTTAACAAGGTAATGCATGATTTTTGTTACCGATTCTCATTTTTACATGATGGACCTTTATGATATGGGTTGTTAAATTTGTATTTAAATATGTATTTTTTCAAATGACACAAATATAAGAGTAATGTTGAAGAGGACTAGTCCTACATCCATTGTTTCCACAATATTACAGGTGTACATCACGTCCCTTAATCAACAATGGATTATTAAATTTACTTGTATGCTTTTATTTAAAAGCCAAGAACACTGAAGGCTAACCTTCGCACTGCAGCTGTTGTCAAAGTTCAACCCACATTATGCACTTCCAACATTGCAGCATTTGAGGCATGATGTGAGTTGGATTTGTCTAAGTTATGGAGTGACAAGGTTCACCATCAGTACCCTATAGCATAAGTAGGCTTTTGTGTTAGCATTTGTGTTCCACATGTGGATATCTGCAGTAATATGTCACAATTATTTTGTTACAGATTTGTGACGAAGACTAATAATTTTATGGTTTTAAAGGTGACATTTCACTTGTTTACAGTTTAGAAATAAGGGTGTAGCCTCTTATCTATGTGTAGCAGTAGCCACTTTAACATGTCATGATTTTCTCAACATGTGTAGCTAGCTAGCAGTAATTTTTGCCGGACACACAGCAGGGGAACAGCAGGCGTTACTGAACCCAACAAACACATCAGCGATTTTTTTGATCTGTGCATCCAACACTTGTGAGCAGCAACTGGCAGTGTTGTAGCCCAGGGAGTAGAGTTCAGGTGGTAGAAAGATGAACATAACAGGAGACATGGATAACGTTGCCAACCAGTTATTTAATCTGAAACCGGACAGGCAAATTCATGCGAGATCCATGCCTTGTTCATTTTCAGAAAACTAAGCCGGTCTACATTAACGGAGGATAGTCGCATGCTACGGTCTGTTAGTACACCACCTGCAGCACTAAAGAAGCGCTCCGATAATACACTGGCTGCAGGGCAAGCCAGCACCTCCAATGCATACTGGCTAAGCTCTGGCCATGTATCCAGCTTAGAGACCCAAAACTTGAATGGGGAAGAGCAATCTGGGAGTACACTGAGAGGCCAAGACATGTAGTCTGTCACCATCTTACGGAAACTTTGCCTCCTGCTGACTGGAGCCGTCTCGGATGGTGTAGATATTGGTGGCGCTGCCACAAAACTTTGCCACATTTGGAACATACTGGTCTTGCTGTTGTGAATGTGATAGAAATGAATTCTGGGAAGAAGCTCCCTCTGGTGGTTACAAACAGTACTGAACTATCCAATGAAGATTGGAGATCAGGTGTTACTGACTGGTCTTATATAAGGGAGGTTCTGTTAGGGTTCTAGTTCCCGCTGCTGCACAAGGGGAGTCTCGAACCTGTCCCGCTGCGGTCTCCCATTCATCTCCGGCCGCAGTGGAGCCTGCTAAGCAGAGACGTCGGTCCAGGCGTCTTGCCCACTCCTCTACTGTGCAGTGACTTGCTTCTGCCTTTCCTGGATCTGCTATTATAGCCAGTGCTGGAGCAGCCGTCTTTGAGACAAAGTCCTGCGTTTTCCCATCTGAGCATGCCCAGAGTGAGATCTCTCATTGGAGATCAGGGGTCACATGTTCAGGTGCTGCAGTGGCTCCTATTGGTCCGCCAGGAAGGTCATGTAGCTACGTGTGTTTGTAACAGCTTCTCATTGGTCCTTGTTCCTGGAAGGTCCTGTAGCTGTTGCTATAAAAGGGTAGCATGGCTGGGCTGCCATGCGCTAATATCAACCATTGTATGCTATGCGCCAGTGTGATCATGCGTATGTGTGGTTAGGGACCCGGCTGAAATAAGCCACTAGAAACCGACTTAATCGGTGAGGAGTTTGGTATGGTAGCTGGCCAGGGTCGGTGTCCTAGATGCCCTAGATTACCGGCGTAACCGGTGAGGAGTTTTGATTGCCGTATTCAGGGTCTGGCGTTCAGACGCCATAGATTGCGGGTGACTCCCACGAGGACATTAGCACATGATCACGCGTTATGTACGCTTAGCACTTAACTGTGTACCTGAGAGCCTGACAGGACACAGCACTTTTCCTCAGCGGCCCTGTGACGTAACAGGGTTTGCTTTCGACGCTAGACAGCGCCCTAGCGTTTTACTTTGCGGCTCACTGAAGCTAAGTGAGTTTCGCACCTATCGCCATATAGCGCTGTGGCATTTCCGTTAGCGGCTCTGGGTATTAACAGAGTTCGCACTTACTGCCACAACGCGCTACGGCGTTTATTTTAGCGACTCTGCGGGATAACAGAGTTTGCTACTTTCGCCATTTTACTAGCAGCAGGTTCCGCCTGCACGGTGGACCCCGGGCTGCGAACGCACCTCTCTACCTCATATATTTGGTGCGTTCCGCTGACCCTAACATAATATTAGCGCCAGGGTCTGGCTGGTAAAATAGCGGATGACCAGCGTCTACTACGGGACATCCAGCAGCTGGAGGGTAGGTTGGCGGCTCTTGAGTGCACAACCTCAGCTGTGGATGTTACCGCAGTCGCTGTTCAGGCTGCTAGCGTGGCTGCAGCCAGTGTGTCCACTGCCACCTCTGCCCCCACAATATCCCACCTCCCGCTTCCAGACAAGTTTGCTGGTGACAGCAAGCAATGTCGGGATTCGTGAGTCAGTGCTCTATACAACTCGAGCTTCTGGCTGCACGTTTCCCCACGGATCGGGCACAAGTGGGCTTTATTATTTCGCTTCTGTCAGGCAGAGCTTGGAGTGGGCCACCCCGCTGTGGGAGCGTGACGACCGTGTGGTGCGGAGTGCTCCTTGTTTTCTGGAGGCTCTAAAAAAGGTCTTTTTAGGACCTCAGGTCACCCACGATACGGCGCTACAACTGCTGGCATTGGCACAGGGTTCGTCTTTGGTCAGTCTGTTTTCTGTCCAGTTTCGGACTCTGGCCTCAGAGCTAGACTGGTCGGATAAAGTACTCATTCCAGTCTACTGGCGAGGACTGGCTGATCATGTTAAAGATGCTTTGGCTACCAGGGAGATTCCCGCCACACTGGAGAAGCTTATTGCCATATCTACCCGCATCGACCTCCGTTTTCACGAGCGGAGGTTGGAGCGGTCCCAGTGTAGGCAGAGGTTCCGGCTGGCTCCCACCTTCGCCAGACCTCTGGAATCTTCCAGCCAGGCGCCCGACTCCCATGAGGCCATGGAGGTTTCTCGAGCGGGACCTAAGTCCCGGGCCGCTCGAGTACCCGTGGTCTGTAACATCTGCCAGCAGTTAGGACACTATGCCAACAAATGTCCACAGCGGTCGGGAAAACAGTCGCGTCTAGTGACCTTGGGAGGAGGTTCACTAGACACTGCGGCATTTTCCACCAAAGTTGTCCTTTAAAGGGACAATTACAGTAGGTCCATCCACGCTCTCCGCTGAGCTCTGTGTGGATTCCGGAGCCGATGGGAATTTCATGTCCTCTGCATTTGCTCTCCGCCACACTATACCTCTGGTGATGCTCGCCCAACCGGTGACTGTGCGAGTAGTGAATGGATCAACTCTGCCCTCCCAAATCACCCACCGACGATCCCTCTCACTTTATCTATGTCCCCGTCCCATCAGGAGAGTATTTCTTTTCTTGTCCTGCCCGAGGGAATAGACGAGGTGTTGCTTGGAGTACCTTGGCTCCGTTACCACTCTCCCCATATTGAGTGGTCCTCTGGGAGGATACTGGGTTGGGGTGATTCATGTAGAGGCAGGTGTATCACGAGTGCGTTCAGGTCACCACCACAGAGATACCCGTAGATCTCACTTCTCTTCCTCAGTGTTATTGGGCATATGCAGACGTTTTCTCCAAGAAGGCGGCGGAGACTCTTCCACCTCATCGCCCCTATGACTGTCCTATTGATCTCTTGCCTGGAGCAGAACCTCCTCGGGGGAGAGTATACCCCCTCTCGCTCCCTGAGATGGAGGCCATGTCCCAGTACATTCAGGAGAATCTGGCAAGAGGGTTCATTAGGAAGTCGGTGTCACCAGCAGGGCAGGGTTCTTCTTTGTGCAAAAGAAGAACGTAGAATTACGTCCATGCATTGACTACAGGGGTCTTAACGCCATCACCGTCAAGAATAAGTACCCGTTGCCCCTAATCTCTGAGCTCTTTGATAGGCTCCGAGGAGCAAGAGTATTTACCAAGCTTGATCTACGTGGTGCCTATAACCTAATTCGCATCCGTGAGGGGGACGAGTGGAAGACAGCTTTTAATACCAGGGATGGGCATTACAAATACCTGGTGATGCCCTTCGGGCTCTGTAATGCTCCCGCTGTTTTCCAAGACTTTGTCAATGATATCTTCCGGGATATGCTCTCCACCTCTGTGGTAGTCTATCTGGATGATATTCTCATCTTTTCACCAGATATAGACTCTCACCGGAGGGATGTCAACAAAGTCTTCGACCTATTACGGGCAAACTCCCTCTATGCCAAGCTGGAGAAATGTGTGTTTGAGCAGGAGTCCTTACCTTTTCTGGGCTATATCATCTCTGCCCAGGGATTGGCTATGGATCCTGCCAAACTACAGGCTGTGATGGACTGGCAAGAACCCCATTCTCTTAAAGCGGTGCAGTGCTTTATGGGGTTCATTAATTATTATCGCCAGTTCATTCCCCATTTCTCGACTTTGGTAGCTCCCTTGGTAGCCCTCACCAAGAAGGGAGCAAATCCCAAGTTGTGGTCTGAGGAGGTCTCCAAGGCATTCTATTCCATCAAGTCGCATTTTGCCAGTGCTCCCATATTACATCGCCCTGATGTTGATAAACCGTTTGTTTTAGAGGCGGACGCCTCTTCTGTTGGTGCTGGAGCAGTCCTATATCAAAAGGATGCTCAAGGTCGGAAGCATCCCTGCTTCTTCTTTTCTAAGACCTTTACACCAGCAGAGAGGAATTATTCCATCGGGGACAGGGAGTTGCTGGCTATGAAATTGGCCTTCTCAGAGTGGAGACATCTTCTGGAGGGAGCTCGTTTTCCCTTCCAAGTCTTCACCGACCACAAGAACTTGGTATATTTGCAAACGGCTCAGCGGCTAAATTCTCGCCAGGCCAGATGGTCCCTATTCTTCTCTCGGTTCCATTTCACCCTCCATTTTCTCTCCGTGAGAAGAATGTTCGGGCCGACGCTCTCTCTCTCTCCTTAGTGTCATCAGAGGAGGAGGATGAGGAGCCTCGGCTTATTGTCCCTGAAGAAAGCCTGAGAACTGTAGCCCCGGTTTCGCTAGAGTCTGTGCCTCCGGGCAAGACTTTTGTGCCCACTAATTTGCGACCGGAGGTACTCTCTTGGGCACACTCGTCCAGGGTGGGTGGACAATTTGGGGCAAAGAGGACAACTGAGCTATTGGCGAGGACATACTGGTGGCCACATATGGTCCGTGACGTCAGGGAGTATGTTCAGGCGTGTGTCTCCTTCGCCAGGAACAAGTCCCCTCGACAACGGCCAGCTGGGTTACTTTTTCCTTTGCCGGTGGCAGACAGGCCCTGGGAGATGGTCGGGATGGACTTTGTGGTGGGCTTACCCAAGTCTCGGGGTTGCACTATCATTTGGGTGATCACCGACCACTTCTCCAAAATGGTGCACTTAGTGCCGCTACCACGGTTACCTTCTGCACAGGCCTTGGCAGCATTATTTATTAGACACATCTTCCGTCTACACGGTATGCCAGACAAGATTGTCAGCGATCGAGGTCCCCAATTTGCGTCTCGGTTCTGGAGAGAGTTGTGTCATCTACTCTGCATTGAATTGAACCTCTCCTCTGCATGTCATCCCGAGACGAATGGGTTGGTAGAGAGGGCCAACCAGACCTTGGTCACCTACTTGCGACATTTTGTCTCTGCCAGGCAGGATGACTGGGCATCTCTGCTTCCGTGGGCGGAGTTTGCGCTAAACAATGCTGTGGCTGACTCCACCGGACAGACCCCATTCCTCTTAAATTACGGCCAGCATCCGCGGGTACCGGTGCCCATTCCCGTTGCTTCCGCTGACTCCATGGTGGCAGACTGGGCTGTGGAAGCACGGGACATATGGGACCGCAACCAGGATGCCATTCAGGCTTCCAAGGAAAGGATGAGGTCTTCTGCCGATGCTCATCGACGTCCCGCTCCGACATTTTCTCCTGGCGACCTAGTGTGGCTCTCCGCCCGAAACATCAGGCTACGGGTGGAATCCACTAAATTGGCACCCCGCTATTTGGGTCCCTTCAAGGTTCTCGAGCAGGTGAACCCTGTGGTTTACTGTTTGGCCCTTCCGCCTCGCCTTGGTATCTCCGACATCTTCCATGTATCCCTCCTAAAACCCGTGGTCATCTCCCGGTTGCCTGAGTCATCTGCCGGGACGACGGGTTCGTCTTCGGAGACTACGAGCTGAATGCCATTGTTGGGTGCAAGGTGGTACGAGGCAAAAAATTTTATTTGGTGGATTGGAGGGTTATGGGCCTGAGGATAGGTCCTGGTAGCCTGCCGAGCATGTTCACGCTCCGCAGCTCATCGCTGCCTTTGAACGCAGCGAGGCCCAGAGAAGGGAGGGCCCTAGGAGGGGGGTAATGTTAGGGTTCGAGTTCCCGCTGCTGCACAAGGGGAGTCTCGAACCCATCCCGCTGCGGTCTCCCATTCATCTCCGGCCGCAGTGGACCTGCTCAGCAGAGACGTCGTCCAGGCGTCTTGCCCACTCCTCTACTGTGCAGTGACTTGCTTCTGTCTTTCCTGATCTGCTATTATAGCCAGTGCTGGAGCAGCCGTCTTTGAGACAAAGTCCTGCGTTTTCCCATCTGAGCATGCCCAGAGTGAGATCTCTCATTGGAGATCAGGGGTCACATGTTCAGGTGCTGCAGCGGCTCCTATTGGTCCGCCAGGAAGGTCATGTAGCTACGTGTGTTTGTAACAGCTTCTCATTGGTCCTTGTTCCTGGAAGATCCTGTAGCTGTTGCTATAAAAGGGTAGCATGGCTGGCCGCCATGCGCTAATATCAACCATTGTATGCTATGCGCCAGTGTGATCATGCGTATGTGTGGTTAGGGACCCGGCTGAAATAAGCCACTAGAATACCGACTTAATCGTGAGGAGTTTGGTATGGTAGCTGGCCAGGGTCGGTGTCCTAGATGCCCTAGATTACCGGCGTAACCGGTGAGGAGTTTTGATTGCCGTATTCAGGGTCTGGCGTTCAGACGCCATAGATTGCGGGTGACTCCCGCGAGGACATTAGCACATGATCACGCGTTATGTACGCTTAGCACTTAACTGTGTACCTGAGAGCCTGACAGGACACAGCAGGCCCTGTGACGTAACAGGGTTTGCTTTCGACGCTAGACAGCGCCCTAGCGTTTTACTTTGCGGCTCACTGAAGCTAAGTGAGTTCGCACCTATCGCCATATAGCGCTGTGGCATTTCCGTTAGCGGCTCTGGGTATTTACAGAGTTCACACTTACTGCCACAACGCGCTAACGGCGTTTATTTTAGCGACTCTGCGAGATCACAGAGTTCGCTACTTTCGCCATTTTACTAGCAGCAGGTTCCGCCTGCACGGTGGACCCCGGGCTGCGAACGCACCTCTCTACCTCATATATTTGGTGCGTTCCGCTGACCTTAACAGGTTCCCTCCCATCAGGGTTGACGGTGATCAATTGTTCTGGTCTCATCTTTGATTCCTGTACACTTTGTATCTTGCTGTTTCGTGCCTGCATCTTTTGCTAACAGAAAAGACATTTTCTTCTTTTAGTTTTTTTTTTTTTGGCATTTTGTCCTGCACTTCTGTGGGGTCTGCCGGGTCCCCTTGGGGGTTTGTGCTCCTCTCAGTTTAGTTCAGCCACTGTTGTTTGTTCATTTTCCTTTTCCAGTTTTTTCTGTGGCTGCTGTTTAGTTTTTGTTACACCAGAGAACTAATTAAGGTGGTAGAGGTCGTGTGATCTCAGGTGTTTTGTAATTAGTAGAGTTCGTACTTTTCAGGGTTTTTTTGTGATTGCAGAAAGTGCCCTTCCTATCCTTTTCTATTTATGAAGTTTGGGCCCCAACATTTGCTCATACTATTTTCTGTCTGTGTCAGTATTTCTTCTTGTCTAACCGCCATTACATGTTTGGGGGCTTTCTACGTTCTTTGTGGATCTGCTCCGGGGCAGATAGCTTTCCTCTTTCTATCTTTAGGTGTAGTTAGCTTCTCAGGCTGTGACGAGGCGTCTAGGACCAACGTAGGTACGCTCCACGGCTGCCTTTAGTTGTGGTGGTTAGTCAGGGTACTGCAATTCCATAGATTCCAACCTCTCTGGTGTATTGCCTTTTTTGCTTGCTCTCCTCAGCTACCAAATCATAACATCTTGCCCTGTGCAGAGGCGCTGCTTGTGCTCCCTCTTGTTGCTGAGCTGTCTCCACTGCCTCGATGCACAGAGCTGCTTTGTAAAGCAGTAGTAGCAGCAGTGCTCTCGGCTGGAATGGAGAACATTATGGATTGCACCAGTGTGTCTTGGTACTCCCGCATTTAAAGCTCCCGGTTCAACGGTGTGATGAGGCTTTGTAAGTTGTCCCAGTAGCGAGCGTCTAGGAGGGTGGACACCCAATAATCAGACGTGGTGAGAATTGGGAGATGCGGCGGTCGTTTCTCAGGCACTGCAGCATGAAATCAACCATGTGCTGCAGACTCCCAACTGGCCAAGAAACGCTGTCCCCTGCAAGAGGCGTCATCTCTGCCTGCTCTGCATCACCCACACTCGCTATACATACTGACTAGAGCGTTGTGTACCTCCCTCTGGAGCGATGTCTTCCTCCTCCATTGACTCCTCCTCATCCTCCTCACAAAGTGAGCCCTGCCCAGCCCTTTGTGAGGAACCACGTTGCGCTGACTGTCCAGAAGGTGATGGAATTTGTGACTCCTCATCCTCCACCTCTTCCAAAACCTCATCCCTTAGTGCTTGCATTGTTTTTTTGAAGCAGGCAGATAAGGGGGACAGTCAGGCTGACAAGTGCATCATCTGCACTCGCCATCCGCGTTGACTCATCAAACGCACGCAAAACTGGCAGATATCCTTCATAGAGTCCTTCGCCAGTCCTTACACTGGCTGCCCATTCATTATAGTATCCAATTCAAAGTACTGGTTGTCACCCACAAAGCTCTCCACAGTGCAGCACACCCCTACATCTCCTCCCTCATTTCTATCTATCGGCCTAACCGACTGCTGCGCTCTGCAAACGACCTTCGACTAACCTCTGCACTAATCCGTACCTCCCACTCCCGAATACAAGACTTCTCCCGTGCTGCTCCAATCCTCTGGAATGCTCTACCCCAAGAAATTAGGACTATCCGCAATTAGCATGGTTTCAGGCGCTCCCTCAAAACACATTTGTTCAGAGCGGCCTATCACATTCACTAATCAAAGTCATTCTATGTGTAAGTCTGTGTGTGTAGCCCATTCACTATCTCCATCCATCCATCACTCCCTCAAAATGGCTGGACCATCATTGTAAATACACCATTGTATATAAACACCTGTACTTTGTATCTCCCCCACCTCATTTTAGATTGTAAGCTGTCACGAGCAGGGCGGCTTATATTGCTTTAATTATTGTATTGTTAACGTTGTTACTTATGACTTGTGTTCTGAAACTGTTAAACTGTAAAGCGCTGCGGAATATGTTGGCGCTATATAAATAAAGATTATTATTATTATTATTATTATAGAGGCCCAGTCAGTAGTGGTGAAGTGTGAACGGAGCAAATTGCGACTTGATTGCGCCTGATGCAGCTGATACTCCATTACTGTTGGCTGCTGCTCACACAACCGCTCCAACATATGTAACGTCGAATTCCACCTGGTGGGTACGTGACATATGATGCGATGTTCAGGAAGGCGAAATCTGCATTGCAGAGCTGCAATCAGCAATCTGGCCATGCTGGAACGTCGCAAGTGAGCGCACTCTAGGCGGACCTTGTGCAGCAGTGCATCAAGATCCGGATAGTCCCTCAAAAAACTCTGCACAACCAAGTTGAGCACATGTGACAGACATGGTATGTGGTGAGGTTGCCAAGGCCCAGAGCTGCCACCAGATTTCGGGCATTGTCACACACTACCAAGCCTGGCTGGAGATTCGCTGCCAAAAACCACACGTCGATCTCCTGCTTGATGGCATTCCAGAGCTCCTGCGCTGTGTGGCTTCGATTCCACATGGAAATTAATTTCAGGACGGCCTGTTGACGTTTGGACACGGCTGTGCTCATATCGCTCGCAACAGGTAAGCGTTCACGGGTCTATGTGGAGGTAGACCGTGACGGCTCCTGCAGCGATGATTCTGAGGAACTGGAGTAGGAGGAGGAGTCAATGTGTACAGACTTGATTCCTGCAATCCTTGGAGTTGGCAGAACACGTACAGCGCCACTCGCAAGATCAGTACCCGGCTCCACAACATTGACCCAATGGGCAGTGAGGGAAAGTTATCGTCTCTGGCCATGGGTGTTAGAACCCTCTTGTTAGGTTTTGTTTCAGTTTGATGGTCACATTAACTTTTTTCCCTATTTTGTCTTACTCCGCCCTTCTGGCTTTGCTTGACTTCATTGTATTATCTACTGTTAAGCTAGCCGGGTGCTTAGGTGCCTTACTCAGTCAGTTTTGCTTGATCTTCGGATCTCAAAGTATTTTGTTTTCTGTTTAATTATCCCTGCTACAATTTCTGTTAGGAGGTGTCCACCTTTTCTCCCAGTCCCTAGATCTTGTAGGGATTCCTTCCTCGCAACTATAGGTCTTCGTTCAGACTAGCTGAGGACTTTAGCGGTCTGGTCGCAGGATCAGGTTCCCCGTTACATCGTAGGGATTCATCTTAGTTCTATTGTAGGGACAGAATTCCCTTCTTTCCTTAGTGCTTGTAGCAGATCATAACAATGGGTACTGGTCCACGCATCGGTGGTCAGGTGGACCTTGCTACTGAGGGCGTTTACTAGCGCATGTTTAATTTTTCCCTCAACATGCTTTTGCAGACCAGGGACGTCTTGCCTGCTGAAATGAAATCGGCTTGGCACATTGTATTGTGGGACTGACAATGATATTAAGTTACGGAAACTGTCAGTCTCCACCAGCCTGAATGACAGCATTTCAAGGGACAGGAGTTTTGCAATGCCAGCATTCAGAGCCTGTGCTCGTGGATGGTTTGCCGAGTATGGCCGTCTTTTATCCCATGCCTGTGCTACCGATGGCTGTTTTGTGGCCTGGAAGTGTGAGGATGACAGGGAACTTGCTGCTGTGTGTGGAATAACACTTTGTCTCTGGACAACAGTGACCGAGGTTCTTCCATGGCGATCCTATGAGGAAGCAGAACCAGCTGTGTGTGATCTCGATGAAGAGGCTTCATCACAACCTGAAGATGTAGGTGCTGCTGTAGGTTGGCCTGCATCTCCAGTGTGTCTTTGTAACTCAACTACTTGCTTTGTCCGCACATGTTTCCACATATTAGTGGTATTGAGGTTACTGACACTTTTACCTCTTTTTACTTTTTGATTACACAGCTTGCATTTGACATAGCAAATATCATCTGCAAGTGTGTCAAAAAAGGACCACGCAGTGCAAGTCCTGGGAGCGCACGTTTTGACTTTTGGAAGACAACTGCTCCGAACAGGTGGCAAAATGGAGGCTACAGGCAACCGAGTCTGCAGCCTAACTCTCCCTCCTGTTTGTACCGTTGGGGCAATGTCTTCCTCTATCTTCCTTCTATCACTAACCACTTCTCTAGGCCTCTCACAGCTTTCAACCTCTGAGACACACAAGGATGGTAACACCCTTGACCTGGTCTTTGTCCGCCTCTGTTCAATCTACCACCTAAATAACTCACCGCTTCCACTGTCTGACCACAACATTCTCTCCTTCACGCTCACAAATCCTCCACACCCCAGCGCACTCCTACCTACCACACATTCAGAAATCTACAAGCCATTAACCCTCAGACACTTTCAAATTCCCTACACTCATCACTGTCCCCAATCTCCTCTTTTTCCTGTCCTGATCTGGCTGTTCATCACTACAATGACTCTCTTAGAAGCACCCTTGACCAAGTAGCGCCGCTCACACTCAGAACTTCCAAACACACAGTAAAACAGCCCTGGCTCACATTGCAAACTCAACTTCTTCAGCGATGCTCTAGGAGTGCTGAACGCCTTTGGAGAAAAACCCGCACACCACAAGACTTCATCCACTTTAAATTCATGTTAAGAACTTATAATGCTGCCCTTCACCTCGCCAAACAAACCTACTTCACCACCCTGATCTCCTCACTAGCCAACAACCCCAAGAAAATGTTTGACACTTTTCACTCCCTCCTCAGGCCAAAAGCACAAGCCCCTATCACAGACATTTGTGCTGATGACCTGGCCTCCCATTTTATATAAAAAATATATACTATCCGTCAGGAAATCTGCTCTCAACCACCAAGGGCTGTGACTCCCATCCCACCCTGCTGTTCCCCTGGCTTACTTTCCACATTTGATCCCATCACAGAAGAAGAAGTCTCCAGATCCAGACTCCTCTCTTCCTCTCGTCCGACTACATGCACTACCGACCCCATTCCCTCACATCTCCGCCAGTCTCTCTCTCCACTTGTCACAACTCACCTAACTAAAATCTTTAATCTCTTACTCTCCTCTGGCATTTTCCCATCTGCCTTCAAACACTCCATCATTACTCCACTACAAAATAAACCCGCTCTTCGACCCTTCCTGCACAAACAAATACAGACCGGTCTCCAATCTCCCCTTCATCTCTAAACTTTTGGAGCGCCTAGTCTTCTCCCGCCTCACCCGTTACCTCTCCAATCACTCCCTCCTAGACTCTTCACAGTCCAGCTTACGCCCCCTACATTCGCCAAAAACTGCCATCATCTAAGTGAGCAATGACCTTCTTACAGCAAAACGTAACGGTGACCACTCTTTGCTCATTCTTCTCGACCTTTCTGCAGCTTTCGACACGGTTGACCACCGTCTCCTACTGTCTAGGCTCCACTCACTAGGTATTAAGGACACTGTTCTCTCCTGGTTCTCCACCTATCTTTCTGACTGCTCCTTCAGTGTTTTGTTCTCTTGCTCCACGTCATCTTCTCTTCCTCTCACTGTCGGTGTACCCCAGGGCTCAGTCCTTGGCCCCCTTCTCTTCTCTCTCTACACAGCCCCAATTGGACAGACCATCAGCAGATTTGGCTTTCAGTACCATCTTTATGCTGATGACACACAACTATACACGTCATCCCCGACCTCACCCCCGCTGTACTACAGAACGCCACCGACTGTCTGTCCGCAGTCTCCAACATCATGTCCGCTCTCTATCTGAAACTCAACCTCTCAAAAACTGAACTCCTTCTGCTCCCGCCGTCTACTAACCTCCCTAAATTTGACATATCCCTCTCTGTGGGCGGCACCATAATAACACCCCGGCGGCAGGCTCGCTGTCTGGGTGTTATGTTTGACACCAATCTCTCCTTCACCTCCCATATACAATCTCTTGCCCGCTCTTGCCGCCTACACCTAAAGAACATCTCTAGAATCAGCCCTTTTCGCACCATGGAAACAACAAAAACCCTCACTGTAGCATTGATCCACTCCCGCCTGGACTACTGCAACGCTCTATTACTTGGCCTCCCCATTACTCGACTATCCCCTCTCCAGTCCATCCTTAATGCAGCATCCAGGGTAATCCATCTGGCTAATCGGTACTCGGACGCGTCCGCTCTTCGCCAGTCCTTACACTGGCTGCCCATTCATTATAGTATCCAATTCAAAGTACTGGTTCTCAGCCACAAAGCTATCCACAGTGCAGCACCCCCCCTACATCTCCTCCCTCATTTCTATCTATCGGCCTAACGACTGCTGCGCTCTGCAAACGACTTTCGACTAACCTCTGCACTAATCCGTACCTCCCACTCCCAACTCCAAGACTTCTCCTGCGCTGCGCCAATCCTCTGGAATGCTCTACCCCAAGAAATTAGGACTATCCACAATTTGCATGGTTTCAGGCGCTCCCTCAAAACACATTTGTTCAGAGCGGCCTATCACATTCACTAATCAAAGTCATTCTATGTATTCTGTGTAAGTGTGTGTGTGTGTGTGTGTCTAGCCCATTCACTATCTCCATCCCTCACTCCTTAAGATGGCTGGACCATCATTGTAAATGCACCATTGTATATAAACACCTATACTTTGTATCTCCCCCACCTCATTGTAGATTGTAAGCTGTCACGAGCAGGGGCGACTTATTTTGCTTTAATTATTGTATTGTTAACGTTGTTACTTATGACTTGTGTTCTGAAACTGCTAAACTGTAAAGCGCTGCGGAATATGATGGCGCTATATAAATAAATATTATTATTATTATTATTCCTCTGAGCTGCTCCCACCACCTTCCTGTTCCTCACGCCATGTTGGGTCTTGGACCTCATCATCTCCACTACCCTCTTCCAACACCTGCTGCTGTTGGGTGGTCTGGCCAGCACCATGCTCAACAGAAACTGGCACCTGAGTCTCATCATCATCAGATGCTGTTGTGCATCACTGCATACTCCCTCTTCTTCACATTCCAGAATGCTGCTTGGCTGGGCCCCTGTTTGCAAGCCAACAGATTCTGAGAACAGAAGCTGACACTCAGCTGGCTCCTGTACAGAACTCTCTGACTGCCTGGGCAATTTGGCAGGCGGTGAAGAGACAGATGGTTGCTCAACAGTGCTGTGGTCCTGAGAGGAGGTGGAAGCAATTGAAGTCGATGCATTGGCTGACATCCAACCAACAACGGCTTCAATTTGTTCTTCCCGCAGCAGGGGGGTACGCCGACCTCCTACAAAAGTGCGCATAAAGGAACGCTCACGGGGAAAACTGGTGGATGCTGTGTCACTGGGGGCTGCAGCAGCCACAGAATCCACACGTCCTCTCCCTGCTGAAACTCCACGGCCACGACCACGTGCCTTACTCCCTGCCTTCTTCATCTTGGTAGATTGATAAAGAAAGTCTGAAAAGTTATAAGGCCTAAGTGTGGTTATTCCGCAGAGACTGCAGTGAACACTGCACACAACTGTTCACTAGGTGTGAAAGGCCCCTTTGTGTACTTCTACAGTGTTTGCAACCAATGTATTGCCTGGAAGTGCTGTTAGCACAGTCAACACTTGCTCCTGTGTTACTGGGGTTCAGTAATGTCAGCTGTTCCCCTGCTGTGTGTACGGCAAAAAGTCCTGCTGCCTCCACCCTGTTCTCTTCTCATCCGTGGGCTCCAACACCGCCAGTTGTTGCTCGGAAGTACTTGGCACGGGTACTGACTCCTGCCCAGCCTGGTTACAGCATGACAGCTGTTTCCTGGCAGTGTCAACGTCAATTAGCCTCCAATAAGTTGTCCTGTCGTGTTGCATTCTGGTTAGCCGACTATATGGTGCCTGCAGTTTAGGTCATTCCTATGTGTGCTGTGGGATATGTAAATAAAGGCTGTTTCCGTTGTGACAATAGGACAAGCACCCACTGTAGGACTGTGTGATTCGGTAACTGCGGACGGCTTGCGGACTGTCAACTTACATTTTCATGGGTGCCTTCTGCTACCCGTCCGGGTTCCAGTACCGTCAACTGGTTCTCTGCAGTGCCTTTGGCCTAGGTGCCTCCATCTCGGTATCCGAGTTCCAGCAATGTCTGCTGGTCCTTGGTAGTGCTTTGGAGCACAGGTACCTCCTGCTTAGTAACCGTGTCCCAGTAACGTCAGCTGGTCCTCGGTTGTGCCATTGGCTCTTTTCCTTCTGCTGCCCCTCCGGGTTCCAGCACAGTCAGCTGTTCCTCATTACTTGCATTGGCTCTTGTACCTTCTGCTACCCGTCCGGGTTCCAGTACCGTCAACTGGTTCTCCGCAGTGCCTTTGGCCTAGGTGCCTCCATCTCGGTATCCGAGTTCCAGCAACGTCTGCTGGTCCTTGGTAGTGCTTTGGAGCACAGATACCTCCTGCTTAGTAACCGTGTCCCAGAAACGATCAGCTGGTCCTCGGTTGTGCCATTGGCTCTTTTCCTTCTGCTGCCCTTCCGGGTTCCAGCACAGTCAGCTGGTCCTCGTTACTTCCATTGTCTCTTGTACCATCTGATACCCGTCCGGGTTCCAGTAACGTCAGCTGGTTCTCGGAAGTTATTCAGCCTTCTTGTACCTTCAGCTACATTTACAAATTGAATATTTTTTAAATGTTTTGTTGGGTAATCACTATGGATCTCCAACAATGAAGACGACGACCCTGATGACCACCCCGAAGAAGATGACGACCACAAGGACGACGAGCATGAAGCCAACCAGCTGAACACCATCACAAAGAAGAAATAAAAAGATTACCCAGAAGAAGATCACCAACAGGACAAAGAAGGTTAAGACAAACTACAAGATACAGAACAAGAGACAGAAGAACAATAAGCAGAAGATGAAAAAGCATAAGAACATGAAGTATAAGACCAAAATGAAGAGCAAAATATATGCTCTAAATTATAAGCAGAAGAAGACTAAGCAGTGTATGGGGGTGAGTCCGTTCCTCCTCGTGGTGCCCCTGGAAAATGCCTGCTGCTGCAGGCTAAACTGAACACGGACAAATACTGTTGTAATTTAAATCTTTTGTGACAGCAAGAACGCAAGGATGAAAAATTCATACTTTTACACATTACAAGTACAGGAATCTCTGTCACAAATAAGAATATGATGAAGATGAAGTAGAATATGAAGAAGAATAATAGTTTAATAAGAACAATATGAGTAATGTTAACAAAAAGATGAATAGCAATAAGTTTAAGAAGAAGATAAAGAAGGTGAAGATGAAGAATAATTTGATGAAAAAGATGATGCTGCTGAAGATTATGAAGGAGAAAGTGTGGCAAAAGTTAAAAAGGTGAAGAGCATGGAAGTTGTGAAACATACATATTTGCCAAAATAGAAAAAAGGTTAACAACATTGTCAATTTGTTAGTCAATGCGAACATCTTTACAAAAAAAAATATTAATGCTATTCCATTTGATTGGGTTAAATATCTATGCCTTTAATGTCTCCTCAACCTCCCCCAATACATTCTACATTACTCTTTGTTGTTTTCCTTCATGTACAATTAACCAACAAGGCAAGAATGTTTTTTTTTAATTCCGATATTTTTTTCCCATAGACTTACATTGGATTTCCGGTATCGGTATCGGGTATCGCCAATATTTCTTGTGTATCGGCGATACCATTCCGATCCGATACTTTTGGATATCGGAAAGTATCGCTCAACTCTACTCATCACTAGTGATGGGGCACAGTAGAACTGAGTGTGATTAAAACATATAAAACATCTGTGTCAAATCTGTGTATCAAATGCATAAAAAGGGAAAACAGCAAAATACAATAATCTTATAAGCAAAAAAAAGCAAAGTTTTTGCATATGAGAATATGACCTCAGACAGCTGTGAGCATAACTTATAAGGAGGGAGCTTAACAAATTGGACTAATGAACTGCAGACAATAAAACAAGAGTATATAACACCGATTTAAATAAGCAACATATGAGAGATGAGGTCCATTTACTTTCCATACAGAATTTAATGTACCAGTTCAGTAATTCCGCTACATCCTCAGTTTATGTATTTTATTTACAACCATCTGCAATGACATTACCTACACGCTTGTGTACACCATGGTCATATATTATATTGATATTATGTACAGATTGTGTGGTTCTGTTTAGTAAGATATCGCAATTTTCTAGATAATTAGATTTCTATCTTG
Source organism: Oophaga sylvatica (assembly GCA_033576555.1). NCBI lineage: Eukaryota > Metazoa > Chordata > Amphibia > Anura > Dendrobatidae > Oophaga > Oophaga sylvatica. The sequence goes on from JARQOD010000468.1 coordinate 41,031, forward strand.
GCATTTTTGCTATAATTACCATACAGTTGTGATCAAAAGTTCACAAATCCCGGCAGAATTTTTACTTTCTTGGCCTTTTTTCAGAGAATATGAATGTTAACTTCAAAACTTTTTCTATAAAAATTTTTATCCAAAATTTGCTCTATGACATTTACCGTACTAGATGTCTACTTTAAATCAGAAAAATTTTTGAAACATATTTTTTTTGCTAGGAACTAAGGAGGGTTAAAAGTTGACCAGCGAGTTCTCATTTTTGCAACAAAATGTGCAAAACCATTGTTTTTAGGGACCACATCACATTTGAAGTGACTTTGAGGGGTCTATATGACAAAGAATACAAAAAGGTGACACCATTCTAGAAAAGACACCCCTCAATGTGCTCAAAACCACATTCAAGAAGTTTATTAACACTTCAGGTGCTTCTCAGGAATTAATGGATATGTAATGAAAAAATGAACATTAACTTTTTTTCATTAAAATTTTATTTAGACACAATTTTTTATTTTTACAAGGATAATAGGAGAAAATGGACCCCAAAGTTTGTTGTGCAATTTTTCTTTAGTATGTCGATACCCCATATGTTGGGGAAAACCACTGTTTGGGCACACGGCAGGGCTTGGAATAGAAGGAGCACCGTTTGACTTTTTGAACGCAAAATTGTTTCGAATCGAGAGTGGTCATCACGTCGTGCTTGGAAAGCCCCTAATGTGCCTAAACCGTGAAAACCCCCCACAAGTGACCTCATTTTGGAAACTAGACCCCCTTTAAGGAATTTATCTAGATGCATGGTGAACACCTTAAACCCCCAGGTGATTCATAGAAATTTATAACGTTGAGCCATGAAAATAAAGGAAATCACATCTTTTCCACAAAAATTGTTTTAGCCCCAATTTCTTGTGGTGTAAAACTACTGTTTGGGCGCACGGCAGGGCTCAGCAGGGAAGGATCGATGGTTTAGAGCGCAGACTTTGATGGAATGGTCTGCAAGCATCCAGTTGCATTTGGAGAGTCCCTGATGTAACTGAACAGTGGAAATCCCCCACAATTGACGCAATTTTGGAAACTACACCCCTAAAGGAATTTATCTGGAGGCATTGTTTTATAGTAATGATTATAATTAGTGATGGGTGAGCACTAAAATGCTCAGGTGCTCGTTGCTTGGGCCGAGCAAATTGGAATACTCGGGTACTCGGACAAAACAACGAGCCCAATGTAAGTTTATGGGAGACCCGAGCATTTTTACCGTGATCCCCTCGAGGGTTCTTTTAAGGTCTAAAAACGTCTGAAAATGATCGAAACACTGCTCAAATGACTCAGGGACATCATTGGGATTGTTCCTGGAAGCATTTCTGACTCCTAGTTCACAGCTTTAAACAAGGTTGTCAGAGTTTCATGCTATTTTTACCGGTGCACCAAAAAACATACCAAAATGAAACCAAAACGTATTTTGCAGGGAAATATGTAAAGGTACTACCTTTAAAGGTTAATGATTTGTTTATAAGGCAAAATAATTAACCCCAGACCAAAATCTTCCTCCCCTACTTGGGCTATGTTCATACGCAGCGTTTTTGAAGTGTTTTTCAACTTTAACATTGCTTTCAACCAAAACAAATGCATTTACTTGGCAATATCATTGTAACATTTAACAACCCTAGCTAGCCATGTGGTGTGTGACACATAAGCAGACACATCTTGTTTCATTTATGAATGAAGGACTCAGTCACAGAGCCTATTTTTACCAGGGCATCAGGGGGCATTAATCTTCTTAAAGGGTCATTATTAAGCAGTGGGTCTCCTAAACTGATATTGCCTATGCAGTAAGTGGATGTGCTGCCCAGAATTACGATGAACCACAAAACTCCTTTCACGAGAGGTAAAAGAAGGCTTCCAGAAAAAATACTGCATTGAATGCAAGGCTTGGCTTGCCCCAAAGTTACGTGTACCCCAATAGGCTTTTCAATCCACGTACTGGATGGCCACTGGAAAATCCACTTACATTATTCATTTTGTATTCCCATTCTGGTTTTTATGCATTGACTGCAAGGCCTGCCCTGCTACCAAGTCATATGCACCCCAATCAGTCTTTGAACCCACATACTGTATGGGCACAGGAAAATCCACTTACATTATTCATTTTGTACTCCCATTCCATTTTCTTATGCATTGACTGCAAGGTCTGCCATGCTAACAAGTCATATGCACCCCAATAAGCCTTTGAACCCACATAGTGGATGGGCACAGGAACATCCACTTCACATTATTCATTTTGGACTCCCATTCTATTTTCTTATGCATTGACTGCAAGGCCTGCCCTGCTACCAAGTCATATACACCCCAATAAGCCTTTGAACAAACATACTGGATGGACACAGGAAAATGCACTTCACATTATTCAGTTTGTACTCCTATTCCCTTTTCTTATGCATTGATTGCAAGGCCTGCCCTGCTACCAAGTCATATACACCCCAATAAGCCTTTGAACAAACATACTGGATGGGCACAGGAAAATCCACTTCACATTATTCAGTTTGTTCTCCCATTCCCTTTTCTTATGCATTAATTGCAAGTCCTGCCCTGCTACCAAGTCATATGCACCCAAGTAAGCCTTTGAACCACATACTGGATGGGCACAGAAAAATCCAATTCACATTATTCTTTTTGTGCTCCAATTCTGTTTTCTTATGCATTGACTGCAAGGCCTGCCCTGCTACCAAGTCATATGCACCCCAATAACCCCAATCTCCCCTTGGAAGATACATGTAGGTGGGCCTCTTAACAAAAAATGTCCCATTAAAAAGGAGCGGTCTCCTAGACTTGTAATGGCCATACACTAATTGTATAGGGCTGACAAACATTTTCCCCTGTGGGGTACATCTCAACCTTTTCCATAACAAGTATTTAACGCCCAGCAAAAACCTCCACCCTTGTTAGAATTTCGACACTGGGCTATAGCAGCACGAAACACGTTAACGCTGGTGATATAGTGGCGGCGGATGATGTGATGTGCAGGAAGGCCTGATTAAAAACTATGCCCAATTTAAAGTATCGGGTCTCCTAGAATTGGAATGCCAATACACTTAGCGTATGGGCTGTCAAACATTTTCCCCTGTGGGGAACATCTCAACCGTTTTCAGAGCAAGCATTTTACACACAGCATTACCACCCACCCTTGTTAATAAATTGACACTGGCTGTAGCTGCACAGAACACGTAAACCCTTTTGTTCTAGTGGCGGTGGATGATGAGACTTGGAGGAAGGCCTGATTAAAAAATAGGCCCAATTTAAAGGAGTGGGTCTCCTAGACTTAGAATGCCCATACACTTAGTATATGGGCTGGCTAACATTTCACATGTGGGGTACACCTCAACCATTTTAGAACAAGTATTTTACGCACAGCATAACCACCCATCCTTGTTAATAATTCGACACTGGCTGTAGCTGCATGGAACACGTAAACCCTTCTGATCTAGTGGCGGCAGATGATGAGACTTTGTGGAAGGCTTGATTAAAAAATAGGCTCAATTTAAAGGAGGGGGTCTCCTAGACTTGGAATGCCCATACACTAAGTGTATTGGACTGACAAACATTTTCCCCTGTGGGGTACACCTCCCGCTTTTCCATAACAAGTAGTTTACGCCCATCAAAACTACCCACCCTTGTTCGGAATTCGACACTGTCTGTAGCAGCATGGAACACTTTAACGCTGGTGATCTATTTTCGGCGGATGATGAGACGTGGAGGAAGGCCTGATTTAAAACTATGCCCAATTTAAAGGAACGGGTCTCCTAGAATTGGAATGCCCATACACTTAGTTTATGGCCTGGCAAACATTTCCCCCTGGGGGTAGATATCGACATAGTGTTTCCTTTTTTTTTTAGTGGCATCATAAACACATTGCAAAACTGTAATGTGGTTTCCTACACAATTGCTGCTGGGAAGGTGCATGTTTTTAGTAACAATATGGCAGACGAATCGTTGGATGAAGTGATCTGGAAAAGGGGCATGGTGATGACAGGAATGGGAAAGTACATGATTAATAACAGAAGTGGCTATGGGAGGTATGAGATCCAGGATACAGCCAACAATGATTCGTCGTTTAGCCACCATCAATTACCAGAATCAGTTTCATGCATGTTTGAAGATCGGGGTAACAGATGTGCATGTGAGACTCAGCCTAAGAAATGCCCGTCCAAAATATGTTGCCAAAGACGCACGTGTCTGTATAAAGGGCAAAGTGCAACATGTTCGTGAAATGCTGAATTAGAGAAAGCAGATTAGTGTTGGAGGAAAATCAAAAAACTAATGGATGCTCGTGAAAAACTAAGTTTAAAAAGGAGTGCACTGTCCGTAATTATAAACACACCCGTGGCACCAGCTTCTTCATCTTCACCCATACATATTACCAATAATATCCTAATGTTCCAGTCTAAAATTAATTGTCCTAGTGTAACGAACACTGTTAAAGGAATGGCACAAAACGTACATAACCACGACCCTTGGAAACACCAGATTTCTTTTTTACAAGATATGGACGATGATGGTATTGATGACGACTTAGAAATTTACCACATCCAAACCAATAAGATGAAGATAACAGCTGCAAAAAATGTGCAAAAAAGGCAGTGAATGTCTGGAAAATCATTTTCTCTAGGGCAAAGTTTACCTCTTACTAAAGTGGTACCGAATGAGGCATACACAGCTCTAAGGTGTACTCAGCGTGAGATGCTTGAAAAATGATGTATTCTGATTTGTCCACGCCCACTTTTTGAAAGCGAGCAGAAAAGAAGGATGATATAGCGGGAAGACGTGTGATTTTGGTCAGTAAGGAGGTGATGTCAGGTACAGATAGGTAGATCTGCGTGTCATCGGCGTAGTGATGATATTGCAAACCGTGCCATTACATCAGCTGTTCCAGGCTGAAGGTGTAGATGGAGAAGAGTAGGGGTCCTAGAAAAGAGCCCTGGGGAACACCGAAAGACAGGTGTTGAGGTGAAGAGGTGGTGTGGGAGAGGGAGACAATGAATGTCCCCCTACCAGTCTTGTTGTTTTTTAAAGACTCTGCCGATAACCCCAAAAAGGACATTTGCAACACCGGCCATGGCCGCATGAGCAGGGTAGTAAAACTATCAGCCTTACCACCACCAGCATGATCAGGCACATGGCAGCAAAGCACCCGACTTTGTTGGTTGAGCACCAGGCTCCATGAACAGTGTCTGCGGGTGATACCACTGCTTCTTAAACTGTTGTGCGTGCAAGCCAATCCCCAGTTCATGGTGCATGTGAAGATGCCTCCTACCCTGCATCTGCCGTTGACCACAGTCAAATAGCACCATCATCAAGAACATCCACGTCGTTGTCCCAGGGCAGCCTTCAGTTGTTCATAACCTAGTCATTGGACCATTAGCGGAAAGACGAACCCAACGGCCCACAGGCCACAGTACTAAATTAACAAATTTCTCATCTGCTTGCTCTCTAATTGTTGCATTTTAGGCTTGTGGGAAACGGACACTATCTGCAACCTGATGGCGGTGACTGTAACAAAGTACTCGGTCCCCACCTGCCACTATTTCTCCGGGCATGCCGTCACAACATTACACAAGTAAGCACCTGTCCCACAACATTAGCAGCAATGCTGTTACAGGGAAAGTGGACCTAACCATGGACCTGTGGACAAGTGCTTGTGGGCAGAGACGGTACTTCTCGCTAATGCACACTGGGTTTGTGTAGAAGAAGTCATAACCCAGTCGGACATTGGGAGACCATATCACAGATGTATGGAGACAGGTTGTGGAAGGCTTTGTATGTCATATTTAGGGTTTTGAACTTAAGCCTATGGGCAATAGGAAGGCAGTGACGGTCATGGCAGAGAGGAGAGGTTGGAGAATAACGGAGGGACAGTTTGATTACTCTGGCAGCAGAGTTTTGAATAGGTTTGAGTGGTGCAAGAGTGCTAGAGGGGAGGCTAGAGAGTATAAGGTTGCATTAGTCGAGGCGTGAGATCATGAGGGCGTGCACAAACATTTTTGAATTTTTTTGGAATGTACGGATCCAGGAAATGTTTTTGAGTTGAAATGGGCAGGAGGAGGCAAGGCCTTGGATCTTAGCTTAAAAGAAAGGGCAGTTCCAGTATCACCCGAGGGCACGAACATGCGGGAATATTTTTCCCGATGTACCATCCAGGCATTACACAGGCACGTGTCCCACAACAATACTTGTGCCCTCCACAATGCTGTTACTTGGAAAATCCACCGAACCACAAACACGTGGACAAGTGCTTGTGGTCAGGGACAGTAAATCTCACTGAGGTCACACTGGGTTAACATAGTGGAACCCGGAACTCACTCCGACCTTGGTATGGTGCACGTCCTCCCAAACCCCGAGTATTGTGGACCCTACGTCAAACTGGGTTGCCCCCACAGTCTACAGCTCCTGCACCTCCTCCTCTTCCTTCTCCTCCTCTTCAGCCTCCAGCTACAAAAGGTAGCACATCAGTCACAAGCTGGAAGCACTGCAGCGCTGCCAAATGAAAGCGGGCATAGGCTGTGCTGAAGCAAATATGCTTCTGTGACAAAACCCAAAATGCTGAAGAGTTGTGGGACAGCTCTGAAAGAGCAGGCAGATCGGTGGCTGAGACAGCTGAACCCACAGCCAGGCATGGTTGTGTGTGACAATGGCTGGAACCTGGTGTCTGCTCTGTGGTGAGGCAAGCTCACACACGTGCCATGCCTGGCTCAAGCGCTTAACCAAATTGGTCAACGTTTTTTGAAAAGTGACACAGATCTAGCAGATCTGCTTGGAAAAGTGCAACGCTCTAAATACCCATTTTAGAAAGTCAGCTACAGCTTCATCCACCCTTGCCATGATTCAGCAGCGCTTGCAGCTTCTGGCTCAATGACTGGTGTGTGATGCCCCCAGGCCTTGGAACTCTGCACTGCAGATGTTGGAAAGGATTTGCGAGCAGAAGAGGGCAGTTGGTGAATAGTCTACCAGCATCAACAAGGTTGTCGGTATTCAGTTTTGTCTTCATACATAACATCTGAGGAGTGGACATGGATGTCTGACATATGTTACATCCTCCAAAACTTTGACAAATCCACAAAGAGAGTGAGCGTCAATGACACTATATTTAAAGACTCCATCCTGCTTATCTGTGTTCATATTTGAATATTGACAGTTATTATAGAGCAAAAACATATTTACAGTTTAACAGTTTCAAACACAACAGTCCTAAGTAACAACAATAAAAATAATCCAATAGTTAAACCAAAACAAAACTACCCTGCTGGTGACAGCTTACAATCTACACTAAAGGGTATGCCACACTAAACAATATCGCTAACGAGATCGCTAAAAAACGTCACTATTTAGCGATCCCGTTAGCGATATTGTTCAGTGCGGCAGCTTCCAGCGACGAGTTCCTGCTGTGATCTCGCTCGTCGCTGGAATCGCTCCGGACCCTATTTCATCGCTGGCGCTCCCGCTGGTGAGTATCTAATCGCTGTGTGGCACCTTTTCTTAGCGATTTAGCGGTACTTTTGTACCGCTAAAGTCGTTAAGAAGATCGCTAACGGCGATAGCGTCGTTAACTATATCGCTAAATGTGGCCGCATTTAGCGATATAGAAACAATCCCGCTAGCGATCGCATTAGTATGCGTCGTTATCGTGATCGCTAGCGGATTGTTTAGTGTGGCAGTACCTTAAGTAACAATGATAACAATAATAAAACCCAAACAAAACAATCCTGCTCCTGACAACTTACGATCTAAATGAGGTGGGGGAGATAAAAAATTCAGGGGTGTATTTACAAGAAGGTATCTGCAATGATGTTTGTACAATGATATTATTGAGATTAGTTTTAAGTGTTGGAGGCCTGAGGACAAGGAGGAGGAGGAGAGCATGGTCAGTCGTCCTCTTGGTGAGGACACGGAAGTATTGACTGTTAGCAGTCTTGCATGCATGGCTGAATTTATATTACCCTGCTTTTCCCGTCACCCTCACGTTATCAAAATTTTGGGTGATAGGCAATACTGATTGGTGACACATCTAGAACCATGCAAGGAGAACTTTACATCTCTTAATCCGGAGGCAGACAGGTGTACTAAAATGTTGAAGGATCAGAGGGCCCTTCTTGCTGAATTATTAAAAAAAATTCACATCTGAAATCACTGGCAGCAGAGGTCAAAGTTTGTTGACCAAGCAAGGAGTACAACTATGAGAGACACAACTCCAAGCCAGTAAACGCAGTGGAACACTGACAAAGTTTGGGGAGAGTTTTCTCAGACCCTCCAAACGCCCTGTCCCTGAGGCGCAGGGGACTCTCACATGGAGTGAAAGTTTTTGAAAAAGCTGAGGGAGTACCTTACTGACCGTACCAATGTCCTCTGTCATTCTTCTGTGCCTTCTAATTATTGGTTATCCATGCTGAACACGTGGCTTGAACTGTCTCTCTCTACTGCGCAAGTGAGCTGTGCTCACCCTCAAGGAGCGTACGGCGCCTCGCTCTCTGGCGGTTATTGGGCAAAAGGTGCTTTGGTAAATGGCAGTACCGCTTTTAGTGATGGTAGACAATGGGAACTGTCCTTTGCAGTGCCACTGCTCTAACGACGGAGCACTCTACTCAGCCTCCTATGCGTTGCTTGTCCACTCCACAAATCTTTGATGTCTTGCCCGCTTACTCTTAAGCTGGCCCCATGCCTCTAGGTCACCGGATCTGTCTGCTGCATTTCGCGTCGGCGCTTCGGCTGCATACTGCACTGCCCCCCTAGCTGCTCACATGGTCACAGCTGGGGACTCACTCCTGCTTTGTTTTTTTTCCCTCAGCTTCCATCCAGGTTCCCTGTCTAAACACGACCCCTCTTTCTGTGTAATGGGGCCGGTCCGCTACCCTATTCCTTCCGCAAAGGAAACAGGGGCACAGCCTTGGCAGTTCTGGACACGGCGCAGCACAGGTACCTGCAGCCCGGTCATCCTGACTCCGTACATATCTGGAAAAACAGTTCTTTAATGCAAGCAGCATAGAAGGCATGTACTTCCAATTTTCTAGAGAAAATTGTACAGTAAATCCAGAACAGTTTCAATTTGAAGACTTTGTGGCTCATATCATTCCACAAGATGACATGAGTCTCATTTAAAATTTTTGGTGGAAAATAATTTCCCCACTGATAGCTTGTGTATGTTTAGAATTATGTTACATCATTTGTGTGATTAATTATTCATACCTATTTGTTTCACAATATATTCATCTTTTTCTTCAAGGCTTTGGAATATAATGTTGTAAGAGTTAAAGCAACTTGTTGAAGTATGTTTTACTTCATATGTGAAACTACTTGTCAATTGTCATCTTTACTATTTCTCCATTCCTTTTGCGGCTAACCACCTCATTGATGTTATTGAGTTTCTTTATCAAGAAAACAATAGCTATACCAATACCACGTGCTTTTCCTATTAATTCATCTTGCTGCTGAAGTAGAGGTGAGATTAGGGATCTACATAACATCTGGGGACTGCAGTCAACACTACAATGTGCCAACATCCACTGGGGTATAGCTATCAACTTGACATAGTTTGTGCACAGCTGAACAGAGTTGTCAAAAAATAAATTCCTTCAATAACATGCTTGATGAATTGTCTAGTGGAAACACCAATATATTATTATTATTATTTTGTTATTTAGATAGCGCCATTAATTCCATGGTGCTGTACATGACAAGGGGTTACATACTTAGTAATAGATATCGTTTACCCCCCCCAAAAAAAGACACAATGACAGACTGTTACAGAGGGGAGAGGACCTTTGTCCTTGCCGATTTTCATTCTGCAAGAGAATGGGAAAGAGACAGAATGTGGTGGGTGCGGCACCTCGGGTGGTGGAGAGGCGCAGCTTGTGTGGTGGTGTAGAAGTCACATCTCCAACCACCACTTCTCCAATTGACATCTCTGGAAATGCTTCCAAAATGTCAAAATCTCTAGCTTCAGTTATAGAAAATGCATGGGCTCCTTTTAAATGTCATCGTCCAACCAGTTCAGTATTACTAGGTGAGGGCTTGTCAGAATCCTGCCCAGGAACACCAGACTTGAAAAGTTGCGAGTCCTGTCCTCTTGATATTCAACATTATCTTGCTATGGCTCTTCCAGGCATAATTTCATCAAGAATATTTAGCCTTCGTAATACAGAGACAGTGCAATACAGAGTACAACACCGCCTAAGCGTTCACCTCCGCTACTCAGACTTTCTATCTGTGCAGTGACTGCCTCTAAGCTGAAGATTATGATGGTGGTAGTAGTTGGAGCATTTAACACAGTCATGAAGTTGCCATAACAACTTGAAACAGAAATCTTTTTACTAACGTACCCCACTGTAAAATTTTTATTTTTTTTTGTGGATGCTAAAGAGTGCTGGATATAACGAGAGTGACAGATTACCCAAAAAGGAAATTTAGGCCTAAAATACTGCAGAAAGAAGGATCTAGTGGAGAAGAAGGCAGCTAAAATTTTATTTTTTATTCCAGTAAATAATGAAAATATACCAAGGCACAAGAAGTCGGGTGTGAAGCACGTATGATAAATCAACGCGTTTCAACTAGATGAGTCTTTATCAAGATCTTGATAAGAAAAGTCGAAACGCTTTGATCTATCATACGTGCTTCACACCCGACTTCTTGTGCCTTGGTATATTTTATTTTTTACTGTAATAAAAATTAAATTTTAGCTGCCTTCTACTCCGCTGGATACTTTTTTCTGCAGTTCGTTATGTTTGCTCCTATTGGAACCGTGCTGGACGTTAGCTGGCGGTGAGGAATCTCCACAGTGATGAGCTGATCTTCCCTTTTGCTTTAGGCCTAAAATGCCTCAATTTTTGGCACATGGATGTATGAGGCGAGTCAGAGATAGACCCCACTGTAAAATGTGGCCTGTTTTTTAAAAATGCAACATAGTGCTGTGTATAACTTGAGTAAAGACAGGAAAACAGTGGAGTACCGGCCTAAAATCCACAAATTTTTATCACACGGATGTATGAGGCGTGTCACAAATATTCCACACTGTAAAAATATGTTGTTGTTTTTTGTGGATGCAAAAGAGTACTGGATATAACGAGAGTGAGAGACTGTACAAAAAAGGGAATTTAGGCCTAAAATGCCTCAATTTTTTGCACACAGATATATGAGGCGAGTCAGAGATAGACACAACTGTAAAATGTGGCCTTTTTTAAAAAAATACTGCAACATAGTGCTAGACCTGGCCGAAAGCACCAAATAAATATAAATAATAGGTGCATTCTCAGCCCGGGGTCCACCGTGCAGGCAGAGCCTGCTGCTAGTAAGATGGAGGTATAAGCGAACTCTGTTACTTCACAAAGTCGCAAACATAGATGCTGTGGCACTATATGGCGGTAGAAGCGAACTCTGTTACACCACAGAGTTGCTGAGGTAGAGACACAGAGATAGAGACTGTGTCCTGTTAACACCACAGGGGTACACAGATAACTGCTGTGCAGATAGCAGTCCGTGGTCATGCAGTCAGCAACGCAAACAAGCAACTCCTCTCCGGAGTAGCCCGTATTCTAGAGCTATTTCAGCTAAGCCCTGAACACGTGCATACAAATCTCCTCACCGGAGGTACCAGTATTCTAGGGGCTTATTTCAGCCGAGCCCTAACCACATGCATGCATGATCACACTTGCGCAAAGCACATAACACAATTGATACTAGCGCACGGCCGAGCGGTCATGCGCACCTTTTATAGTAGCAGCTACAGGACTTTCCAGAAAAGGACCAATGAGAAACTGTTCCAGAACACAAGCAGTTTTAGGACCTTCCTGGAGGACCAATGGGAGTCGCTGCTGTAACCGACATGTGACCCCTGATCTCCAATGGGAGACCTTGCCCTGGGCATGTTCAGATGAGGAAGCGAAGGACTTAGTCCCAAAGACGTCTGCTCGCCGCTCACCAGTACTGGCTACCATAGCAGAACCTGGAGAGGCAGCAGTAATCCTCTGCACAGTGTTAGACTGGGCAAGATGCTGTGACCGACCTCTCTGCTAAGCAGAGTCCACTGCGACCGGAAACGTATGGGAGACCGCAGCAGGGATGGTTCGAGATTCCCCTTGTGCAGAAGTGGGAACTCGACCCTAACATTTACCCCCCCTCCTAGGGCACCCCTTCTTTGGGCCTCGTACGTTCAAAGGCAGCGATGAGCTGTGGAGCATGAATATGCTCGGCAGGCTCCAGGACCTATGTTCAAGCCCATAACCCCTGCAATCCATCCAAAAATTTTTTTTGCCCTGTACCGCCTTGCACCCTACAATGGCGTTCACCTTGTAATCGTCTGTAGATGATCCCGACGTCCCGGCAGATGACTCATGCAACCGGGAGATGACAACGGTATTAGGAGGGACACATGGAAGGTGTCGGATATACCAAGGTGAGGCGGAAGGGCTAAACGGTAAACCACAGGGTTCACATGCTCAAGACCTTGAAGGGACCCAAATAGCGGGGTGCCAACTTAGTGGACTCCAACCGCAGCCTGATGTTTCGGGCAGAGAGCCACACTAGGTCACCAGGAGCAAATGTCAGAGCGGGAAGCCGATGGGCATCGGCATAAGACCTCATCCTCTCCTTGGAAGCCTGAATGGCATCCTGGGTGCTGTCCCATATGTCCCGTGCCTCCACAGCCCAGTCTGCCACCCTGGAGTCGGTGGAAGCCATGGGCATGGGCACCGGTACCTTGCGGATGCTGGCCGTAATTTAAGAGGAATGGGGTCTGTCTGGTGGAGTCAGCCACAGCATTGTTTAGCGCGAACTCCACCCACAGGAGCAAGGATGCCCAGTCATCCTGCCTGGCAGAGACAAAATGTCGCAAGTATGTGACCAAGGTCTGGTTGGCACTCTCTACCAACCCATTCGTCTTGGGATGATATGCAGAGGAGAGGTTTAACTCAATGCAGAGTAGACGGCACAGCTCTCTCCAGAACCAAGACGCAAATTGGGGACCTCGATCGCTGAGAATCTTGTCTGGCATGCCATGTAGACGGAAGATGTGTCTAATAAATAATGCTGCCAAGGCCCGTGCAGAAGGTAACGTGGTAGCGGCACCAAGTGCACCATTTTGGAGAAGTGGTCGGTGATCACCTAAATGATGGTGCAAACCCGAGGCTTGGGTAAGCCTACCACAAAGTCCATCCCGACCATCTCTCAGGGCCTGTCTGCCACCGGCAATGGGAAAAGTAACTCAGATGGCCGTTGTCGAGGGGACTTGTCTTGGCGCAGGAGACACACGCCTGAACATATTCCCTGACGTCACGGACCATATGTTGCCACCAGTATCTCCTCGCCAATAATTCAGTTGTCCTCTTTGCCCCAAAGTATCCACCCACCCTGGACGAGTGTGTCCAAGAGAGTACCTCAGGTCGCAAATTAGTGGGCACAAAAGTCTTGCCTGGAGGCACAGACTCTAGCGAAAGCGGGGCTACTGTTCTCAAGCTCTCTTCGGGACAATAAGCCGAGGCTCCTCCTCCTCTGATGACACTAAGGAGCGAGAAAGAGCGTCGGCCCGAATATTCTTCTCAACGGAGAGAAAATGGTTGGTGAAGTGAAACCGAGAGAAGAATAGGGACCATCTGGCCTGGCGAGAATTTAGCCACTGAGCCGTTTGCAGATATACCAAGTTTTTGTGGTCAGTGAAGACTTGGAAGGGAAAATGAGCCCCCCTCCAGAAGATGTCTCCACTCAGAGAAGGCCAACTTCATAGCCAGCAACTCCCTGTCCCCGGTTGGAATAATTCCTCTCTGCTGGTGTAAAGGTCTTAGAAAAGAAGAAGCAGGGATGCTTCCGACCTTGAGTATCCTTTTGATAAAGGACTGCGCCAGCACCAACAGAAGAGGCGTCCACCTCTAAAATAACTGGCTTATCAACATCGGGGCGATGTAATATGGGAGCACTGGCAAAATGCAACTTGATGGAAGAGAACGCCTTGGAGACCTCCTCAGACCACAAC